>JACCPG010001577.1:0-132780 GCA_016069955.1 Drepana arcuata
TGGACTCGCCGTTTGTCACATTGGCACCTATAATATATCTCTGGCGGGAAGTGGGTGGCACCTCTGGCTACCCCTTCGGGGACCCTTGTGGGAAGGTGTGAGGATATATTATATTATTTATTCTGGATTTCGTTTAATTCACTGGTCATAGGTGGTTCACTAGTGACTTAGTTTCTTGATTTAAAATTTCTTGTAGGTACTAGTTTTTAGTCAGTGCTTATACTTTGGTATCAATCTGATGAATTATTAGTTCATATATAAATTAATAAGTACAGCTAAAAAACTGGTTCAAAATTTTCTGTCAGTTACTCTTTATCGTTTGGGTTATTAACACTAGTTCATACTACTAAACTTCAATCAAATTACGATGAATTGGAAATTTATTAATTAATCAAGTATTACACACACATATCTTCACGAGTCTCTTTAGGCGTTAGCAGTTACAACTAGCTATGTATACGGATCATTCGGTCAGTCACATATCATTCGGTCTTGTTCAGCAGTATAGCTCGCGACTCCAAACCAGAGGTTACATACATACTCTGTTTGCTAGAGGAGCAATTCATTGCCATGTAAGGCTATCATTAATATTATCACGATGCCCAAGAGAACGGAGGAGTTATTTAATTTAATGCGAGTGAAACCGCCGGGACAGCTAGTGAATAGAAACTATCAATTGACAGCAGTACGATAGCTGTCAAAAACTTGCAGGCGTACATAACCGCACTCCGCCCGCCGCCGCGCACTGACGTTTGAATGACAGGTGCCCTGTAGTTTGTTTGTCTATGATGATACCGGACAAGATACGAAACGGCTATGGTTATTAGAGTAAACTAGAGACCTTAAAAAACAAAGGTTCTTAATTTAAAGTAGGAGATAAACAAATGATCTCTTTATGTTTGTCTTTGCACAATAGCGCACTTTAATTGTATTTTTAGGCGTTGATGAGCTATACCCGTTGCAAAATAAAAAGTAGAAAGAAGTCTTTGGTATAGCCTGGGTTTGAACATGCAATCTATGCGTTGCAGACGACAACTCGAACCACCTGGCTAGCCAACTCACAGGTTATTTTATTACTATATAATAAATTGTCATTTGCATTTCCTTCTCGACCGAGAAAATTAAATGAACGCATTTTCCGCGTTTTTGTTACCACATACAATCCACTGCGAAAGTTAACTGTTAGAAATTGTGGTCATTTGGAGTTCCTACGGATACAAACATTAATACTTATCTTGTGTTTTCACTGAGAATTAAGATTACTTTTAATTGCCTGTACGTGCGTCGACCTGTGGCCGATTGGCTTTAGTGGTCACCTGCAAAGAGATCACAGGTTCATTATACATACTCAGGTATTTTTGGCTACTAAATATACGTTCTGATAATAATGACCGTCTTGCGCGTTTAAATATCACACAGGCATATACAGTAGAATGTCAGTCATTCTGCCAGAGATATATTTTAGGTGCCAACGTGACTAGCAGACTAGTCGTAGGTGTCAACGAGTTCATCGCCATTACTCAAGCACAACTATACATACGCCTTTGAATTTCTTCTCAAACGTATGCACTCAATACTCAATGAGCCACAATTATACCTACAGGTTTTTATAGATATTATAGGTATTATTTATAGGGATTAACTAATATAGTAGTTGTCATTAACGAAATCTTAATTTAATTCCAGATACGACAGCGCCGTATGTACTGTACAAGGATGGCGTGGAGCGCGCGCCCCCTGGCACGCAGTGGGGCGGAGGCATGCTCGAGGGCGGCTACCAGCCCATGCAGCACCAGAGCCCCGGCGGGCCCTCCCCGCAGCCCGAGCCGCAGCTCGCGTCCCCGGCCCCCTCGCCCTACCCCCCCGCGCCGCCTCCCCCGGACTCCGCACCGGAAGACCCCAATCAACACCTCGCTCAACAACAGGCGCAGCAACAGGTTCAGCAACAGCAGCAACAGACCTCCCCCGAGCACATGCAAGTGGAGCAACTCCAGCAGCCCCAACAACAATCCAACCAGGACCATCTCGACAGAGCACCTTGCTTCGTACCTCAGCCTGATCTCCAACAACAATACACGCCGTATTTCAAAGAGACACGGCCAGCGAGCCACATGCTCGGCGGTGGTGGCTTTCCACTCCACTACCTGAAGCAGAACGGCGGTGTGTTATCGCTAGAGGGCCCGCTCGACCAGTACGCATCACCAGACTTGCGCCACTTGCCGGACATAGTACAACCGGAGCCACCGAAGCCGCGCAAGCACAATCCCAACTCCGAGCTACGCCTCTTTAAATGCCTGACGTGCGGAAAAGACTTCAAGCAGAAGTCGACCCTGCTGCAGCACGAGCGCATCCACACTGACTCGCGGCCGTACGGGTGCCCGGAGTGCGGCAAGCGGTTCCGGCAGCAGTCGCATCTGACGCAGCACCTCCGCATCCACGCCAACGAGAAGCCGTATGCGTGTGTGTACTGCCCGCGCTCGTTCCGCCAGCGCGCCATCCTCAACCAGCACCTGCGCATCCATTCCGGTGAGAAGCCATATACCTGCGGCGAGTGCGGCAAACATTTCCGCCAGAAGGCCATCCTGAACCAGCACGTCCGCACACACCAAGGCGAGCGCTATTCACACATATATGCCTGTCCCCGGGGCGCGCGCGGCGCCCGTAGAGCCCGCCGCTGCCGGCGCCGCCCGCGCCGCCGCCGCCCCCGCCCGTTCGACTCGGTCTCGCATCTAATTGGCCCTTCTATCGGAAAAATTCTCGGTCTCATCGCCTTGGGGCGCTCGCGAAACGCGGAACCGACGGCCGGACGATCCCGTAACCGTCCTCAGCTCGATTAACCTACTCGTCGGTAGTTGCCCTTCCCACCAACATACAGAGTCACTTATTAGGATTTTATGTTTTTGCAGACGTGTCGCCGCATCTCATCTTCAAGAATGGCACAACGCCGACGCTGTGGCCGCAGGATGTGCCCTTCCCTCCGGATGAGAATAAGGAAGAAATTCAATCCACCTTCGGTGACGCTGAGGGGCAGAACGGAGAGCAACGTGGCTCGTGCTTCTCTCCAGGCGACACGGCGCAGTACCCCGCCTACTTCAAGGACACCAAGGGGCTCAACCATACAGTGTTCGGCTCCGGCCTCTCCCTCCAGTATCTGAAGGGTAGCAAACTGCCTGACGTCCTCGGTGGTCGCGCCATGCCCCTGTACGTGCGCTGCCCCATCTGCCAGAAGGAGTTCAAGCAAAAGTCGACCCTCCTCCAACACGGCTGTATCCACATAGAGTCCCGGCCGTACCCTTGCCCCGAGTGCGGCAAACGCTTTCGGCAGCAGTCGCATCTGACGCAGCACCTCCGTATACACACCAACGAGAAGCCATACGGGTGCGTGTACTGCCCGCGCTTCTTCCGGCAGCGGACTATTTTGAACCAGCACCTGCGCATACACACGGGTGAGAAGCCGTACAAGTGTACTCAGTGCGGTAAAGATTTTCGCCAGAAAGCTATATTGGACCAGCATACGCGCACGCATCAAGGCGATCGGCCTTTCTGCTGCCCGATGCCGAACTGCCGGCGGCGGTTTGCGACGGAGCCGGAAGTTAAGAAGCACATCGACAACCACATGAACCCGCACGCGGCGAAAGCGCGGAGGGCGGATGCTTCCAAGACGCCGCGGCCGCTGCCACCGGCGGCTGCGGTTGTAAAGCCGGAGCTGTACTTCCCGCAGTGCTACGCGCCGCCCTTCCAGCAGTTCGGTGGTGAGTTCAAGCCCGCCGTGGGCGCCTGCCTCCCCGCGCAGTGACCCGCGCCGCCGCGCTGGCCTGCGCCGCCGCCGCCCGCGCCTCCGCACCACCACCACCACGACCTCTACGTCTCCGAACGCCTTTACAACTAACCATACTCTACACACCTCACCGACCTAAACATGCCATCAGGGTTCCATACGTAATAACCGTAGTAAAGGCGTGGAGATTCATAGCAGAACCCTGCGGTTTTGGTGATACTTGTCAGTTTAGTTAAGGAGCTAATCCTAGGGATGTGGCGCCCAACTGGTATACGACTCGCACTTGCGAGATAATTATGCTATGATATAATCGGATCGCTGTAAAAGAAGCTTCGATCTGTAAATACGACTGTTTTAATAGTGTATGCAAGTCTGCCGCTATACAGCTGGTCAGAGATGGATACATGAGTAGCGTTACCGTCGATGGAGCGCGTACACACTGTAGCGTTTGCCCTGTAATTGTTAAGTTACCACTTAAGAGTTAGGTTTCTCGGTGATTCTTGATACGATCGGAATTTTCACAAAATATCTAAGCGAAGTCAACCAGAGATTAGAGTTAAAACCACTTTATCGGAATCAAAACTCTTTAAGAATTGATCTTTTACCACGTAATAATATTTCGCGATGAATGCTTGCGGTACATCGGCGTGCCTCTCGTAACGAATATTATACAATTAATGATACATAGCCGTGTTAAGTTGATTTTATTTACGATTATTAAGGGATAGGTGATATCTGGCAGACGTGGTGTAAGATTAAAGAATTTATCGTGCTCAAGATAAGGATTAACGCATAGGTAACGTTAGGCCCTGGATCTGCGCAGCGCCGGTCCAGTAGAAGCATGAATGCAAACCAAAAACGTAGGTTACCTTTGCCACCAACGGCTCTCTGCCAAAACCAGAGAAGCTTGTGTTGAGCTCAAACCATTTACACTTTATAAGTAGACGCGTTAACTGTAGGTGCCAAATAGAGTAGTGATTTTTGAATTTTTCTACCAGCTTCTAATAACTCTATATCTAGATAAATTGTTACCACTTTTTCAATGATGTGACACATTCGAGATGCATTTAAATGGAAAGGGTCAGACTGAGAAAGGACTGTGATAGATAGGTAGGTTAGATGAGTCGCTCATTTAGCGTTAGAACTGCGTGTCTTGTGTCGAAATTATAGCGAGCCGATCTTGTATTTCCACTGTGTTCTGTTCATTACTTAACGTTCAGTGATCCGTGGTTTCAACCGCGTTACATTTTATTTCAAAGGTAGATTTTTCTCCAGCAAATTATCTATCTGTGTGCCAAATTTCATCCAATTCCGTTCTACCGCCCAGACGTGAGTAACGAACATCCAGACTTTTGCATTTATAATAATACAAACTAAGGATCTCGTCGTCTTATTTTTCGAATGTAAGCCTTCTACAGTACATGATAAGTTTGAAACTATGTTGATTTCCAATTCGTTTTGTCGGCTCGCTACCCTGACTGATTTGATAACGTAAATACTACGAGTGAGATTAGTGGAATTTACCATTTAGGTAACGTGTGTGATGTCGCCAAGTGCTTTTTGTGGGAACCAGGGACGGTGGGTAAATGCCAGAATAATCTTATTTCTAATTTTAGCTTAGAATATAACTCGAATTACCAAGCAATTCGACCATTCATCGCGAAATAACTTAGATTTAGGGAGAGTAAAGATATACATATTATTAATTTGTGACTATGCCGGAATGTTTTGGTGGAGTCTACTTTGCGCCCTTTGTTTTCCATCTGTGGTGTCACAATACCTTCCATTTGTATATAATCGTGATCGATAGATATATTAGATATATCTAGCCAATTCTTAAGAGAATCATACATCGAGTCTCACAGACTATAAACTAGAGCAACACCAGAATATTCCCGCATATTTTTGACATTTTATCTTCTGTGTTTGTATCTATATTCGACTGTAAAGCTTATTTTATTAATTAATGGTATCGTTTTCCGACCGCGTAATACGAAATATAGATAACGTTAGGTACATATAAATATGTATTTGTGGAAGTCACCTATTTCTGTTCCATCACTCGTCGAAGTGATTATTGTGTTAAGTGTGTTTGATATATTTTGTTTGTGCAAA
This sequence comes from Drepana arcuata, assembly GCA_016069955.1. Taxonomy (NCBI): domain Eukaryota; kingdom Metazoa; phylum Arthropoda; class Insecta; order Lepidoptera; family Drepanidae; genus Drepana; species Drepana arcuata. The sequence goes on from JACCPG010001577.1 coordinate 5,894, forward strand.
AATTGATAACATTGGACAGTTCTGAAAATTTTACGCGCGTCTGTTGCGCCGCTAACGAGATTGTAAAGTATGAAATCCTTTATAAAACAAAGTATTTCCTTAAAGATATGTCTGTTGTCGGCACAGCAGATGGGTCATCCGTACATTACTTTCCTGATTGATTTTCCTATCAAACTTTTGGGAGGTTTACAAAAAAATATTATACACGGGTTATAACGAGATATTTTGAGTAATCTTCCGTGACTCAGGTCTGCCACAGTTCGTTGTAAGCTCCTCCGAGGCGCTCGCGCCGGCCGCGGCCCAGGGTTCCGTTTATCTACAAGCCTTACATCATTATAGTCAATAAGTATTTTTATAAAAACCATAGATTTTATAACCCCGCGGCCGGCACAAGTCGACCCAGTACAAAGTTTGAATACAAATACCTACATAAGTCAGTGCCATAGCCATGATAATAACCTCAGATTTATACATAATAGATTTTATACCGATACAAATGGATTTAATTTTAAAATATAAAACAAAGGTGATACAGATATGAAAGATGATATTTTATACATTTATTACATACAATATTATTAAAACAAGTACATTTATGTGAAATAGTGTTTAACGTTTACTTGCGACGTGCTAGGTGGCTAAGTAACTCTTGTGGAAGGCATAGTTTCGTAGTGCTGTAACACACTAATAATACGATTTATGTTATTTCTATCAATATTTTATTAAATGGTTCTTGTAAGTTTACATATCGTTGATGATAGTTGCCGGGAATTATTGCAAGAATGTTTTACAGGTAATTGTTGATTTATGAAACCATTTTCACCGCAGATTAAAGTCTACATTACCACGCGAAGAGCGAATTTCGGAACATGTTTGCATTCGGCGCGTTCGGCGTTGACCAATCACAGCGGTCAAACTCCACACGTTAAACTACTTGAGTAGTGGAGGGACTGAAAAAATGGAATCAATAGTTAATATTACATCGTGTTCCATTTGACATTTCAAATTCGCACTGTAATTAATCTATGGTACGCGCTAATTTTGCTTCTCATTAAAGTTTATGGTATCTATAATATTGGCCCTATCTATTACACATCACTACTACATAAATAACGACCATTTCGTTATGTAGGTAGAACGAATTTTGGAAAAACGTTTTCCATGAATCCAAGGAACCATTTTATCATTAGATTCTGTGTACCGTAGGCTTTAAAAAGCCGGTGTGATCGATAACACACCTAGGAGTAAAAAAAAGTATACATTTAGAATAGATTACAGTACACTCGTACTCAAGATTATTTTTACGACAAAAATAAGACAGTATACTTATCCTAAAAAAGGTTTTATTCTTTAGCTATAAATTTCAAGTCTTACCATGACGAGCCATCATTATTCAAGGATACGAAATTAACAGAATACTAACCATTTAAAAAGATGAGAGGGAGAGAAGTCAAAGTGTGAAGGACAGAGATAAAAAGAGTTGTTTATACATCGACACAATTTTTTTAATCCTCTTTTGTAGCGTGACTTCTGTGTACTTTTGCTACATAGCCAGGCTCTTCTTAGCTCAGCTTAAGTCACTCTGTGGGGATAGGATCTCAGCAAGGCGTTCTGATTCGCTAGCTAAGGAGCTGGGCTGGAAATTAACTACATATTATTTAAGTAATTTTCTCTCATATTCATCATGATGACGCTCTTGAATAATGATAGCAATAATTATGGTAAGATTTCTGATTCGGGGCTGAGGTTGCTTATTTTAATCTTGCGAAGTTTTTGTCCATTAAAATCGCGTTTAATCCTTTCCTCGGGACGTTCTGATTGCTCATTGTTTTGTTAAGTTTTGCTCAACTACTCATTTACTTTTAAAATTTAAAGTTAAACTTGTAAGTGTTTAATAGGGGGATTGTTTGTACTATAATTATTTAGAGCACGGTTTTATTTTCTAATGAAACTATACGTTAAGTGCTTAAAGATTAACCTGCGACGGAATCATTTCATTCTACGCAATCTTTTTCTCATGAATGATATTAAAAAGTGCTGGAACACTATCGATATCGGTAAATCGCTAATGGTCAAAATATATTATTAAATATACACAGAATATGAAAAAAATTCTATCAAAACAGTTTTCTTACTTACCTTCATATACTTTTAAAGACCTCAGAAGATTCAATGATTCTTTACCACTAATTGCCGATTTATCTTCATCGAATAATATCATTGCCGTAAAGAGTGCCGTCCAGTATCTCAATCGTCGATTAACCGCAAATTAGCACTTATTATATCTGCAAAAATTATTTCGCTATCAATTAATTAGGTTCCAAACATGTTCCTAGCCTTTGAAATACGTAATATTTATTTATAAATAACAAATACTTAATGACTCAGTTTCCCGTCTGCCCATAGCTATAAGGACTATATTCATTTAACAATTTCTTACATAATTTGTGGAATATAATTCCATTCAATATTTCGTTAGTCTTTAACTATTTGCAATGGATAATGAAATCAAAAATATTAATCTTAAATAATTTTTTTACTAATTCACTAACCTTATTTCACTCTCAAACCATAAACTAGGTTTGTATATCTCTAAGTTCATATTAAGGATATTAAAAGGAGAGAACAAGATATAATCGTAATATTATACTTACTTTGCATAATAAGTAAACGTATACATTAAACGTCACCAACGGAGAACTCAAAACCGGAAAGCATGTAGGTATGAAGAGTGACGAATATGGATTTAGTGAAAGAAATCTGCAAGTTAATGCCTACCCCATGCGAGACCCGGTGTGATGATATGTAATATGTATTTCATAAAATGTCAATTGTATTAAATACAATGTTTGGACAATGTAAGTTAAACTGAAGCATTGCATTATGAATCAATAAAATTAAAAGAAAACATAGTTAAGTTGTAATTCAATGGTAACATCACTTGACACTATTGAATAATGCATTTATATTTTTGATCTCATTACGAAATCGAAATAATTGTTATACTCGTAAGGTCTTTATTGGCATATTTTATAAATTAAGTTACCGGCGTAAAATGCTTTTAACCTGCGTAATGTTTTAAACATATCCATTTTTGTATTAAAAAGGCAATATGGAATAAGAATTGTATGTATTGAACACGTATACGATTTCATGTAATATTGACAGTTTTATCGAAATTTTTAGTGTAATGAGCGATAAATTTGAAAATAACGGATTAATTCGGTCATCTGTCGTCAGTAACTAAGATATAGTGTCGGTATTATGTTTTATAACTGAGTCAGTTATCAGAAATCAGTTTCAATTTGCCAAATTCAATGATCGATTATGTAGTGACAATGATTTTGTTCAAGATATATCAGAAATCATGTTTGTAACAATTTAATAGTATGTTAATATTGGGAACGGTTATACCTGCATGATAATGAGCTTAGAAGTAATATTTAGTTTCTTAGAAGTTGGCTACGAATTATTTGGATGTCTTCCATTTTGCCGACGTTTATAAATTGTAACTATATTGTTTAATAATTCAGGTTGCCGTAGTTTTATTTTGTATGGTTTACTTTATATTATATATATACATATTAAAAATATTGAATATACAAGTGTCTATATGTGCAGTTAGTGCGCGTCCAGTGCAATACACTTTCATGTTTTGGCTATATATTTGTAAAAATATTTTAACGTTTTATTTTTTAAATAATAATTAATGTAGGTAACAAAATAATTGGTAGCCAACATAAAATGGCCTATTGTTTTTCATTTCCTACGATTAAGATGTAATCTAATACGTATATTGTGTACACTGCCACAGTCGCCAACCGCTGTCAATGAAATAACGAGAGGATACTAATAATTTTTTATCACAATAGACTTGTTAAAACAGTACCACAGTAAAATAAGTGTTGTTGAATTTTTCATAAAATATGGACATAACATATTAGATAATGATCTTGTAGTCTGGATTGAGTTTTTACAGATTTTATTAAATACAGTGTCTTTGTGTAGCTACGTCGCCTGCTTTGCTTATTTTTGCTACAAATACTTATTTGAAGCCACACTACTTTATCATACATATAGTACAATAGTTATACAGATTATACAATTATTATACAATAGATTATACAATAAAACGGTGATATAATTATACAAAATATTTCGTTTGTAAAGAAGCAGGGTAGGCGGCGTACCTTATAGCAGGCATTGGTTTTCATTAAGAATGGGTGCTGTTATATCATTAATTGTACATATTTATTGTAATATACAACAATAGACTGGTAATTTTACAATGTTGTTAGGTTTCTACAGAGTTATCAAAATGGGGTTGTTGAGAACATGAGTTTGCTTAATCGATGGACTTTCCTAAGAAAATACAAATCCAACATATATCGATATCGATGAAAGTTTTCGTTGCACCGCACTATGAATAATAAAAACCTGTGTCACAAGTATGAACTTGAAGTAATTAAAGACCTGTCTCTTCCACACGCTTACATAAAGAATGAGATAGATAAATACTCCACTTGTGATATCTGCTTAAGCGAGTTATTTAACAACCTTGCGATATTTGTGTGTAACTTAGATCGTTTCCCAACATCCCCACTCCACGTGATACAATAGAATATATTTTCTTACATACCTACAGAGACACCGGAATAGACTATATTATGTGTATAAAATTGATTTTAGACAATCCCAGAATACAAGATCTAACTTTTTACAGACAACAGATTACAACAGATTAACTTTTCGTTCTCAATAGCAATTGTAATTAATTTTATAACAAAAAAACAGTTGGTTGCGATACGGTCACAAGCATCCAGGCGAAAAATTTAAACGTTGGCATTTATAAATAAAAATTGTAAATATATTTTCTAGTTCTTCCAAAATGATAAAATCAGTATTAAATTTACAAAATTCAACTTGGTTAGGTCAAAAGTGTATGTGTGATCTATAGATTTTTTCGACTAGAATCTTCTTGGTGTAATTTTAAATGAAATTAAATTTTAATTATGAATTAAATGTTTATTTTTAATTAAGATTAATTTCGCTTTATTAGAGTTATTTTAATTGAATGTAACGTTCTTGCCTATTATTGCATTTATGTTAGTTACTTATATACAATGAGTTTGAAGTTGATACCATCTTATTTATGTATATTATTATTATTATTGTAATAAGGGTTTTGTTTGTTTTTGTCATTAATAGAAGTAAAATGTTGTAAAAAGTAAGCTCGTTGTATTTTATCAAATAAACACTTTTTAGTCCAACTGAAGCAATACATGTCGCTTTTATTTTTTAAACACCATTTGTCCTTTATAACTTGTTCGTAATATCCATTATCATTTACCCATGTCTTGGATACTAGTACTTCAGTCACATGCATATTTTACTTGCTATTTTTGTCTTATGATTTCTTAATAGAGTTGCCATCAGGGTGCCGTTCGGATTAATTAAAATATATTTTTACTAAGCCATAAACCGTTCGGGATCAATAAACTGACAAGCCTATTCCCATACCTAAAGCAATATTTTTCAGATCAATCAAGACCAGTCATGCAGATTTATCTGATATGCTGTGTCTGTAAATTCCATGTTTTTTACATTTTTTATTGTCAATGACAAAGGGAATAAGAAAAAAACAAGTGTATCAACAGTTTTATTTCATTAACTCTCAGTCCAAGCCTACACTCAACAGTTTAATAGCTTTTTTTGTGGAAGGAATCAAATGATAAGCATTAATTCCATTTGGTAGTATTTCACATTAGAGTCACACCACGAGCTTTACGGTGAAAGAGAACATCGAGAGGAAACCTGCATACATCTGAGAAGAAATTCAAACACGTATGTATAGTCGTGCTTGAATAACGGTGATGGACTCGCCACCTGTCACTTTGGCACCTAAAATATATCTCTGGCGGAAAGTGGGAGTGTGGGTACTACATATACACCTCTGCCTTTCCCCTTCGGGGACCCTTATGGGAAGGCGTGAGGATAATTAAGAGTATAGATTCATATGAGTGTTCTTGAGTGCAATGCATGTTTTCAACTCACTCTATCCATGATTGGAGGAGGGTGGCAGTTCAATCACCACGTTTCATAAGAGCATTAATTCTCTCTTGATTTCTGTATATGCATAGATCCATGAAGGTCAGGCTGAGCAGAAGACAGTGTCCCAGCATGTCTTTCTGCAAGTCCCTCTGGTTGCGGAACATAGTTTTCAAGCGGTCTGGTACTTTCAGACAAGCGTCTGATGTGTCACTCAAATTGTCTAACAACATTGATACTGTCTGGTCTGTTGCAACCTTCTCTTGACCAACTAGCGTGCCATATAACCTGAAAGAAGAAAAATAAAAGTGGCCAAGCCATGGTGGCACAGTGGTTCGAGTAGTTGCCCGAAGTTCGACTGTAACGATGTGTTTTTCTGAGCTTAAGCACAGTGATTATTCACACCACCTGCTTTACGGTGACGGAAAACATTGAGAGGAAATCTGCATACGTCTGAGGAGTAATGCAAAGGGGTATATATATATATATAGTCGTGCTGAGTTCCGGTGATGGACTCGCCATATGTCACGTTGGCACCTAAAATATAGCTCTGGCGGAAAGATTGGTACACCAATGCCTACCCCTGGGGACCCTTATTGGTACTGTCGGGATTCGAACTTGCGACCTTTGCGTCGCAGGCAACTGCTCGAACCACTCGGCCACCACGGCTTTATATATATTAATTTACCTTATTATATATTAATTTACTTAATATATATATTAATTTACCTGAAAGGGAGTGACGGTCTTAGGAAATACACTCTGTGTTTTAACACACCACTAGTCTCCTCGGCATTAGCACTGTAAATGAATTAGCACCTTTTAACAATACATAACAGTAACCAAGTTAACAGCTAATAAATATACCTGAAACTCGGTATAAGACACCTAATTTATAATCTCAGAGCCTGCGACACAAAGATCGCAAGTTCGAATCCCGACTATACCAATGAGTTTTTCTGAACTTAAGGACAGTGATTAGTCACACCATGAGCTTTACGGTGAAGGAAAGCATCGAGAGGAAACCTGCATACGGCTGAGAAGCAATTCAAAGGCGTATGTATAGTCGTGCTTGAGTAACGGCGATGGACTCGCCATCTGTCACGTTGGCACCTAATATACCTCTGGCGGAAAGTGTGTGTGTGGGTATTACCTATACACCTCTGCCTACCCCTTCGGAGACCCTTGTGGGAAGGCGCGAGGAGGACGAGGAGGAGTAATTGATATACGTCCTGATTTAGGACACAACGTTATAGAGAATGTAGCCTAACTTGCCTTACTACTCATGTTTAAGATACTGTTATCTCTTAACCAAATAATTACCATATACCTCTCACTGTGAGACCTGGCATTGATCAAAGCTACTATCATAGATATCATCTGTGCCTTTTGCAGATTGACCGCCATAACTTTAGGGTTGTTGGGGTCGCTGCCGGCCGCGCGGAGGGTCGTCGCTTCCGCCTTCATAACGTAGATGTCCGCGGGGGGCAGTGAGCGGGTTATACGCCAGGCCTGCGAAGTACATTCTAACGTTATACCAACTGTAAGTCTAGAGAGAACTTGCGCTCTACTCCCTGCCTAGCGTGAGGTACTCAGCGTGACGATATGTATGTAGGTATTTACGTCTAGAGAGGACTGGTCTAGTGGTTAGAGATCCTGACTGCGAAACTTGAGCTCGCAAATTCGAATCCCGCTAGGGGCAGACATTTGTGTGACACACAAACGCGTATTTGTACCTTAGTCTTGGATGTCCTATGTATTTATTTATATATCTATCTATATAAGTAAATATATCGTTGTCTAGTTACCATAACACAAGCTTTGCTCAATTCGGAACTAGGTCAATTTGTGTGGAATTGTCGGGAGGTATTTATTTATCATTATTTAACATTTAAGGTTATAGATTTTCTCTTCAAGAGTACATGAAACTACAAACATGAATGAAGAGACCGATGAATGGAGTACTAAAGAGGTATGGTGGTCTACCCTCTCCACCAACCCCACAAAGGACTCCGTATGATAATATATGTATGTACCTATAAGGAGAACAATGCAACACTCACTATATCCAAAATATCAGTTATCTGCAATCTCTTTCCATCGGGGTACTCAATACCAGAGTACTCCCATTCCAGGACCTCATAGTTGCTCTTGTTAATGAGGGTCCAACACACAGAGCTCACTGATATATACACTGTTAGTACTGAGTTGCATGCCTGGAAGTGAATTATTTAATATAATATATATATATATATATATATATATATATATATAGATCGCAAGTTCGAATCCCGACTTTACCAATGAGTTTTTCTCAACTTAAGTAGAGTGATTAGTCACACCACAAGCTTTACTATGAAGGAAAACATCGAGAGGAAACCTCCATACGTCTGAGAAGCAATTCAAAAGCGTATAGTCGAGCTTGAGTAACGGCGTTGGACTCGCCATCTGTCACGTTGGCACCTAATATATATCTCTGGCGGAAAGCGGGTGTGTGGGTACTACCTATACACCTCTACCTACCCCTTCGGGGACCCTTGTGGGAAGACGTGAGAATATAATATTATTATTATTATATATGACAGGTGTTACCTTTTAAACAAAAATGTAAATCACCTTTATAACAGCTTCGCTCAAATTTGGATGTAATATTTGTCCCCTAATTCTATTGGGAATTACACTTTGTGTCTGTTCCTTAGGCCCTTTTAATATGCTGTCAAACAGTTTCTTGGCAGTTCTTACATTGAAGCCTTCAATCATTTCTATGTCTGCCAGTGTCGTCGCATGGCCATTGCTGGTTCTCCACTGGGAGACTTTCTTCAATTTCGCTTTGGCTACATCATACCTGGAAGAATACATGAGGATATAAGCATTTTTTGGCTGTGGTAAGTAGTAATAACCTATGCTTATAACTCTAAAACACCAAGAGTTGGTGTAGTATTGTGACATTGGCACTAGCAGACATGCCCGGTACAGTTACAGTGTCTAGTTCAAAAAAGGCAAATATCAATAGCTGATGCTTATACTTTTGGCATGTGTACTTACATTGATAGTGTGTTTATGTCAGAACCATTTATAACCTGCAATATTTTCTCCTTCTCATCTGCAGTATACTTGTTATCTATACTATTGGTGTACCACCTCCCATTGGTTCCTCTACAATAAAGACATGGCTGGCGCTGAAATACAAATACAACACTAGTTGCCTAGCCGAGATTTATTTGGGTATATGATAAACTCCTCCTACACTGCTGGACTGTTTTTTGTTTTATGTGTGCTAGCTTGACAATGTGGTAACTTCTCTAGAAATATCTTAGAAGGAAAGGTGGAGGGAAGGAGAGGAAAAGGAAGACCAAGATTAACATACATAAGTCAGATCAAATAAAAAGTGTCTCTCATGACGTATAGGGAGGTTAAAGAGGTTAGTGCTGGGCAGAAGCAAATGGAAGGGACTGCATAAGACACCAACAAGAGTCCAGCTATTCAATTTATGATGTGTGCTAGTATGGGACATACACACATATCCTCCATCAATCTAAGCTGCCTAGTTATTCATGCTACCAAAGCTAAAATCATCATCATCATCATCATCATCAGCCCACTCTAGTCCACTGCTGGACATAGGCCTCCCCTAATGAGCGCCATAGCGCCCTGTCTTCAGCTTGCCGCATCCAGCATCTGCCAGCAGTCCTTCGCAAATCGTCATCCCACCTGGTCGGAGGGCTTCCTACACTATGTTTGCCTACGTTTGCCTACGTTTGACAACACTCCATTTTTGTATGTAGATGTAAAAATGTGGCAAAATTTTAATTTTGACACTCCTCCACCTCCATTGTTCTGGACCAATACTTTTACTTATTAAGCTCCATATATCCGACAAAGTTTGATCATGTATGTAGTGTCTGAAGGTAATGACAGACTCACCATCAGTCACATATATCATACATCTCGAACAAAATGAGGATGTTATAATACCTCTGCTTTGGGGACTAGACCGTCATGGGGAAATAATCAATCATGTCATAATCAACTATGTAAGCTGTGATAATTTGAATTGTCAGTCACATGCAATGCAACACAAAGTTCGCAAGTTCTAATCCCAACTGTACCAATGAGATTTTCTGAACTTATTACAGTGATTAGTCATACCACGAGCTTTACGGCGAAGGAAAACATCGAGAGGAAACCTGCATACGTCAGAAAAGCAATTCAAAAACGTATGTATAGACGTGCTTGAGAAATGGCGATGGACTCGCCATCAGTCACATTAACACTTAATAATGTATCTCCGGCGAAGTAGGTGTGTAAGTAGGGTACACAACCAACACACCTCTGCACACCCCTAGGGTACCCTTGTATATCTTCACACCTTCCCATCATACCTGCCACACTTTAAAGATATATAATTTCTGACGCGAAAACATACCGTAATGTTTAATGAAGCTAAAGTTCTCCTTAGTAACATAAGTGCTTCACTGTTTACTTATGTTTCAAAATAACGATATGCGGTCTATAGCGGAGCTTTTAGATGATTTAGAGGTAAGGCTGAGTATTAAGTAGCACTTGTCGTAAAAAATAACTACGTGACTCTTAAATCACAAGCGTCTAATTCGGCTTGTAGCGGACGACCAACGAGCGAACTTTGCTTATTTTATTACATACATGAAATAACCTTAAAATGTATTATCATTACAATGTTGTTGTGCTTCGATGAATGACAATGAAATTGACTGAAAACAAGTGTCACTGTCTTACTGTCAGAGTGGTTTGAGTCATAGACTACTATTAATATACTAGGGAGTTTGAGTTGACATGACCAAACCAAAGCCAGAAACTTTTTAACAGAGGTGTCCGGTGTCATACATATTTGTATTGTGATATTACATTTATTTGTGATATACAATATTAGTATAACTAATAATATTATTAATAATAAAATTGTGAACGAATTTTGCTTACTGCCATCTATCGTAAGCAAATAAAACTACAATAATACGATTGTTCGCGAATCTCATAAATTAACATCGTATCATTTAATCACTAGATGTCGTTACGGAACACGGAGGAATTGGATATGCAAAGATTACAATGTATACTGTAAAGGATATGTCATATGTCATTGTTGACTAACCGCGATTCATCGAATTGAATTGGAAATTAGGTGTCTGTCACTAGCAGCGATTTTATCGATATTATTTATTATATATCATGTTTTTAATCGCTTATCTTGTATTCTACAAAGAGATACCTTGGTTATGTAGTTAATTACGTTTTATTCGCAGTATTCTCTCAAATCCTTCTGCACTATACGTTTCACAAAATGTATAAGTATTATACGCACGCATTGCTAAAATAGGTAGAGGAATACCTATTTACAGTAAAAAAAAATACTAAAATAAAACAACTCTTACTTCCAAAGGGTCATTCGCCATTTTGTGTTAAAATTTAAATCTGGAAACCAAGTCGGTTACCACTGGCAGGCAACGTATTGTAGGTAGTTTATTTTAATAAAAAACAAAAACCAGTCACATTTATTTATAAACAAAAGACAAACATTTTGGTAATGTAACTGTCAACACACTCATCGCTTAATGTGCCTATTGAGAATATGTTAGGTAAATACATAAACTAGAAACAAAACAGCACACCGTACCATAAAACGAAGAAGAGAAAAGAACATAACTGTGATAAAAGATGTAGGTATATCGTAAGAATGAATTAAGCGCAATTTTTCAAAAGCGTTGGGCTGATTTGCAAAGCGGGCGACGGCTACGGGGCATATATCTATCTCGCCCTGACTCATGAATAGGCACATAACAAAATGGCGACGGTTGCCTTTCATCGCGTCGGCGCTAGTGGCTGTCAGCGAGAAATGTGTTTGTGTGCATTCCAGCACCCTATTTCTTCGTGAGAGAACGCTTCTGCTGCCCCGATGTTTGCAAATTCTCTTCTAGAACAGAATATTCAGCAATTCCTCGCTCTCGGATATTGGTAAGTCATAAAACTAACATTATGAAATTATTTTTGTTCCAGGAGCAGAAGGTATGAAGTAATTTTGCTTAGCGCCAAAATGTTCGCACTCCCTCTTTGGCCTCTTTCTCCACATTTTACTGATTTTGATATCATCTGAAGGCTTCATTTTTTTATTAATTACCATGATATTGGTTAAAAGAAATAAACCCAGTACATAGTAAGAAGAACCCAGCTGGGTTCTTCTTACTATGGTCTGGGTTGATTTCTTCATATCTTAGTCCTACTAATGACTGTTTAAAAGTACTTAATCAATCAACATATCTGTGAACTACTATGCGATATAATGTCCACGTCTACCTACTTTTATTGCCGAATAAGCATGATATGCCCGTCTTTTGAAGGACTTGGCAACGCCGCACGTACCTTCTGCATCGTAAGCCAAAAAAGTCGTATATTTCAGTTCGGTGTTTTACCGATTTACCAGAAAGTCAAACTTATCACCATTCTGGACCACTTCAGAAGTGGAAGTCGGTCGATATCATAAAGTTGGTTAAAATACGTAGCTGTGTGTTAGTGTACACACACATTCAAACGTGTACGTACGTACTTTTCATTGGTCGTGCATAATATGAAACCGGTTGAAACCAGTGGCGCGCGTGGCATTGAACGCAAATGCTATGTGTGAGTTCGGCATTATTCTGTGTTTCTCTGTTGCCAGACTTCTGGCATTTTACCGCGTGCTACGTAACGTACTATATTGCGTGGTAAAGAATCTTTACCAAAGATATCACTGTACTTGTACTAATGCTAATTTCCATTTGCTGATTTTTTTATAAACTCTTCAAATTGTGTATGTACTTAGCTACCTTCTTACATACCTACCCAGCTTTTTAAAAGCTCAATCAGTCCTTGTTGCCTTAATTTTTTTTTAATTAACAATGTCTAAAACCTATTGGACGAATAAGAAACCTCGGAAAAACATTAATACACCCCCACGGGATCCATTATAATTCTTTCGGATATACCTTTACCTACCATACATTACAAATATTACAATAGAACGTTGATTTCGGTCTTCTGTTCAGTGATTTAAAATTTTCCATGAATCCAATCCAGTCCGCCATTTTGTTTTGATGTTTGCCTCGTCTATTCTTGTCGTATGTCCCTTGCGCTCTTGTGACGCGAACGTATACTCGAAGCGTTATCTCTTTCCACTACGGTTGAGGTTATTCACTTTATGTTTTATACCTACGTTTTTTCCAGTACCGTTAAAAAAGTAATAAAAATAACGAGTTTATTAAACCTCTGCCTACCCTTTCGGTAACCCTTGTGGGAAGACGTAAAGAATAAAAATTTGCTTACTCTTTCAACGTTATGTCAAATATTTTGTTGAGAGCTTGTTTCGTGTACCAAAACATTTTGATACTTTGTAATTTAATAGGTGTTCTGTCGTAGCAAATAATAAACGGCGGTTAATTTCTTATTTTGTTTACCTGTTTGAAATATCCTAAGTACGTTTGGCTGCAAACGTAGGCGTTTTCATGATCGACCATGGCCGAACATGAAATATACACTCCGCGATAAATAAAGGCGGCCATTGCATGAGAAAGAGGCTCATGTCTAGACTAGTGACGTGTTTGGTTCGAGAATGTATGCAAAAAAAACTGTCGATTGCATTATATATTTGAATACCTACTGGCACCTAATATACCTCTGGCGGAAAGTGGGTGTGTGGGTATTACCTATACACCTCTGCCTACCCCTTCGGGGGCCCTTGTGGGAAGGCGTGAGGATATATTATTATTATATACCTACTGGTTGAAATATTTTTTAGCTTATTACCATTAGCTTTATACCATTTAGTCTCAGAATACAGAAAGAACAGTTCTTTCTGTATTCTGAGCATTTAGTATAACCTTATTTTCGGGGTGTTAAATGGATTATTGTTATTATATGAGAAAATTTCCATTAAAAAATACATTCGTCGCCTATGGATTTTTGTCAAAGTCGTAGATTTTCATACTTCAGAACAATATTTTACTGACGATGATAGGAGAAGGAGAGGTAGAGGGCTATGTTATTTGTGTAGTATTATGACGTATTTCTGACATATATTGGATCGGGTAACTTCGGAAGCATTCGGGACTACTCGGCAACCAGTCAAAGATCCACTCGACGCGGACGCGACGTTTTTAGTAAGAATGGCAACGCCGCATATCCTAAATGTACCGAGCTTGCTGTTACCTATTGAACATTTTTTTCAGTTTGCACTAATTAGACTGATATTTACTGCAAAAAAAAATTGTTCTTGACCATATAACGATGATTAATAACAAAAGTTCTACTTTACCCAGGATATCATTCTTACATAATATATGGTACATGTAGATTGATAAACCAGGTTCTTAACAAACTATATTTTTCAACCTATGTAGTCGACCGACTCTATTTTGTTCTTAACTTTATATGTGGTCTTAATTATTAAATCAAATAAATATCAGTTAGTTAGTTAAGACCCTACCAATACTCATTTATAAATTCAGTCTATACATCAGTATTTAACTATTTTGGTTCACCGGAAAGAACCATAATAAAGAAGTAGAACGCAAGAGAACGAGTCTCCATAATCATAAAATGACCTCGCTATGTACTGCTCGTGCACAGGCTAATGGGTGCGTCAGAAGGCGCAGCCAACCGCTCGCCATCTAATATTCGCGCTCCTTTACTATTCTGCGTGCGTATGCTATTGGCGTCCCGTGCTCTCTTCGCTGTGAGTGAAAATATAAAGCGGCACTGCGTTCTCTGCGCAAAGCTTGCTCTGTAGTCTTTCGAGTGTTGCTTCACTGCCAGACTACACGACTTCGGCCGCCATGTTTGTGCCGCCATTTTCTTCTCTCTCTTTCTGCTCTCAGTCAGTACCGCTTTAGACGCGTTATGGCGCGCCCGTATTGTGTGTATTTGTAATCTTCTCGACCACTCTTCTTCTCAAACCACTTGCTTAGTCATCTAGGTGAGTTGAATTGAATAATAACGTTTTGTCATTGACTTACATGGAACGAAGAGAACAATAAGAGATTTAAGTAGAAAATAAAATACTTCTATAATTATTATTATTATTATTTATTTTTTTTGTTTTGCGTTTTATAGCTTGACATTGTATCCAACTACATGTATGAAGTTATTGAATAATTTACGTTATTTTGAATGACGAAAATCGTGAACTATCAAATTTTCTATCGAGTTTTATCTAGAGATTTTCGGTCAGTTATCTATCAAGAATGTGAACACTTTTTGGGTTGGTTGGTTGGTTTGGGTTAACAAATGGAATGGTGGTGATGAATGCATCCACATGGATGATGAAAATGGTGATGATATTTCTTTAGAATATTAAAGGGTCGCTTGTATTATCAACTATCAATAACAGTAGTAATAATGAGAATAAATAAACAAGGTACAAATGCTGAACACACTAAGATGTACTTGTAATGATCATTAAATATGGTCTAGTTATATATTTTTCGTGTTATATCTTCTCTGTCCGGCCCCGATTTGATTTTCTTTTCGTTCAATAGCCTCATGTTCCACCTACACCTCGTTCGTGTTATTTTCGGTCATGCTCGGTTACTTCCGGCGTCTCTATCGCACCCGCTGTAATCCCATACGTATTGCAGGGAAGCGGTTAGTGTACTCGGTTTCCCCTTCTACTACCTACTGTATAGGTGAAGTGCACTTCTGCCAGTAGGGAATTTATTCCGCTAATCGATCCTAAATATTCCAATAGCGGCCATTTTGAATTTGTATATCATAAATAAACTTCCGTTCTTGGAATATCTTCTTGGACGAGGCGTTTTTTATGAGTTTAGCAATTGATGGCAATTATTACCATTACCCGAAATAAAAGCAGGTCACATCATGATGACGTCATTCACGACAGCTGTCAAATTAGCGTATGCCATTGTAGCTTTTATGTTTTAATATTTAGGACTATATTGCCGTGCACCTCGCGTACAATATAATGAGTTGATTAACCTATACTGTCATTGACAGCATGGATTTCTCTACTTTTTTAATAGTTCTTACCTCTTCTTTCTGTTACCTTATTTAGTGCTATTCTTCTTTATCATCCGCTTGATTTACAAAACGTGAGGTATTGCCCGTATTCTTGGAGTACCTACAATTCCTTAGTCTATTTCCATTCCCAATTCATTCTTCCAAGGACAGCTTGCCCAAATGCTCTTAACTCGTATATTAAAATAACATTGGTAGGTGTTTAAAATGAGAAAGTGATTCAGTTTATTCATACATTGACGACATGCTTGACGATGTTTCACCTTCATTTGAATTGTTTAAAATGTTATTTGTTTTAATATTTGAAAATTGGGACATCAAGTTATATGCGTTTCACACGGAGTCTCTCACGGGTTCAGCAGAGAGAGTAGATCTTCAATTCTCTTTAGAGTAACCGGGCTTGGAGTAAGGTAGTTTATTGATAGATACGCTACAATCAATAGATATTATAAAATTTATTGATTGTAGCGGTCTAGGGTATTAAAGTAGTGCATGGAAGGTACTATTATTGGCTGCCTTTAACCGCTCACTAATAGACCTCTCTTGTACGATACTCATTTCGGCCCTGTGCTAGTAAGTAATGGGCCGTAGCCAGTATTGACCCGCTATTTTTATGATGTCATCGGACCAACGAGTGTGGTCCTCCACTGTTCGAGATCTTTGCTCGATCAGGTACCAATCGATCTTTGTGATCACTTATCCGTGAATTTATAGGTACAACATGTTCTTCCAAATTAAAATTTAAAAGCTTGAAATTCCCAACCGTTATAGTAATTTTTCTCCCAGTGACGGATTTTCACATTTGCCGCCAGTAGACTAAGCAACTGCTGCCGCCACTACCTACCTTCAGGATTCGTTATGTGTGAAATATAATCACTCTTTTTTGTATAATGAAATGTAAATTATTTGTATTAACTTAAAATAAAAAAATTCCGAACCTAAAATTGCCAGACTACTGGTAAATCCTAAATTAAGATTCCTCCGTATGCCAGCACAACCATTCTTCATAAAGTTCTGGAGTCCTTACCGCAGGATGAAATCATAATCTAAAAACGAAGAACGGTGAAATTCTAAAATCTATGAACGAGAAATTCCGTTATGTCTACCTTTCTTTGGTCGCTCTATAGGCATCACTTATGGTGCTGTTATTCAAGACTAACAAAACAAGAAGTATCAATCTTCAGAATGATCCGGCGCCCTTGAATAGTTTATAAACTTAAATTATTAATTCATACGAAACATTGCAAAGAACAGAAATAATACAAATACATACAATACCATCCAATTTCAGTCCCGTGATAAATCCCGAGCCCGAGCGCTCTTCCGAGTGTAGGTACCTTCCTCTCACTCATCAATCTTTTCACACATACTCGCTACGAGTCCATACCTAACCCTACTCGGTTAATCAATACCACCGAAGAATTTTATACCTTCCTCACAAGTATCTAGCCGGTGAAACCTCTTTTCGCCGGACATGTATTTAGGTCTGCTAGACAGAGAGCCAATAGCCATTTCTCAAGCACGACTATACGTCTTTGATTCTTTCTCAAATGTCAGTTCCTCCTTAAACTTAATTCTTGTAGCTCAGTGGCTAGCTCTTTCTTGATAAGGCACCAACAGACTGATAGAAATCTAGATTATTTATCGAAATTCGTATTTATTTTGTGTGTGTGTAGAAGGGAGTATGATAACTTTTCAGCATTCTAGCCCCCTCTCCAACGATTGGGCATGTTGAGGTAGGTAGTTAAGTTAGTGTTAGGCTTTTACCCTTTCTCCTAGGGAGGGCGTGCCGGAACACGTGACGCGCCCGTGCCGTCCCCCGCTTCTCTCTTATGGAGGCAACGGCCGAAATTCTCCACCACGTTTACATTGTTGCCAATGGATTTCGCCCGTGAGTGAATGAGACAGATTATAAATGTATTTAGACAACAACGAGACCACAATTGTTTAATTCTACTCGCAAAACCTTAACTTTTGTGTATCCCCGTACTCACAATTATGAGTATTTATGAGTCTCTCAGTATCGGTAACAACGATATCCGTCCGTCCGTCGGCTCTTACAAATGAACTGCTTTAGCTGTTAATATTCAAGAGAAAATGTAGATAAGTACTGATGTGTATGACGTTTGTAATCTTAATCTGTTCATCCCGCACTTCTGAATTGAAATGTCAGCTCATTGCAACACAGGCCCTTTATCACTCTATATTACAATTTTTTTTCTCACTCGTCCTATTCCACTCTCTATTATTGCACTTCTTATCGCCATTAAAAATAATGCGATATTGCTCACTTCTCTAGATTTACAGACCTCTTCCGCTTCGCCTACATTTGTCGGTATCTTCTTATTTACCTTTGCGGTATCTTGCGCTGATACTGAACTGCATCATTTTTGTTTTGCATCTATGCTTTAAATCTCAATTTACACGCGAGCTGCCCCCGAACAATAACGTGTTGCAATCATACCTCAAGCGTGTGAAAGAGATTTATCGACGCTATATTGCTGAATATTCTTGAATAATAATTGCTGCGTTGTGTCCTGTGATTTTACCCGCGGTATTCCTCTGCTCCTTTGTGTTTTACTATTATGTATTGATATGATATGATACTTCGTCAGTTAACGGGTTATCAAATACATTAGTTGTATGCATCGGATTGGTAGTTCCTGAGATAAGGGCGCTCAAAGAAACAAACTATGCTATCTTTATATTAGTATACATAGATAGGGTCGGCATTCCGCATTTAGGCATAGCCGTTCCTTATGATTGAACTCTCCCACCGTCTCACACTGATAAATGTTTATTTTGCGACAAATTACTTCTAGTCCATGTGAACAACGTAATTCTCTACCGCAATTTAACAATGGGAACAAATGTAAAAAAAATACCGCGGACTTCGGTTGTTCTTCTTCTGACAGATTTCGGTGGTAACAGTAAACAGGTGGTAACAGTGTAAACGGTGGTAGTTTTTATATGTAACAATATATTCGAATATGACGTACAATAAGTACGCCCTGTGCCCAATTGTTAAAATGGGAGACATAATTTTAATAAGGGTCGAATAATTGTAAATTACAACAATCGCAAGGTACTGCAATATACTCTTTTCATTCTATGTGTACACTCGTACAATAGTAGCAAATTTAACATCTAATTGATATAGTACATGCCTATGCCACAAGATGGCGTTGAAGCCTATAACCAAGTTCGGATTGACACGTTCTATTATTTTGCCGAGAATACAAGATTCGTCAGATTTCAAGGTAATTCCTTAATCAAGACGTCTCTTATTACCATTTTAAACTAAATCAGTGCACAAAAATATATTGTTACTTGATATGATACCAAGGGTCAATATAGTAGGTATGCACTTTTGGCTGTAATCTAGTTTCATATCAACATCGAACCTTTTTAATAGCAAGTCATTAAGAAGTTCGAATCAATTAACTTCTATTTAACTGTCAGTATGTGTCAGTGTCAAGTATTTCCTCCGATGTTATATAAATTAGCAAACATCAATGCGTTATTCTATTTCGTTTCAAATGGATAGTTTGGTAAGACCGAAAATTGCCGTGAAATGCTGCAATTAAATTTCGACCTTAAGGTGACAAACCTTTACTTACCCCGACTGACTTCACTACTGCTATTACATATAATAAAATGTCTTCTACCTAACTTTATCTGTGTTTATGTCTATTGTCTATTGATTAATAATCAAATAATGGTACAATGACATCTGGCAGAAGATATCGACACCAAATAGAATTTTATACAAATTGAATAAATTACCAGAATGTAGACCGATTCATTGATTTTGCTTTTAATTCAAATCATTCTTTATCCTTAAATTACTGGGTTTGTATAAAATGTATTACGTATAAGTATATACGTTATATAATGTATGTTTCCAAAATAATTAATAAAGTGAGAAATTACATATATATAATAATATAACATAACAATAGCGCATGTGTATTGATTGACATTAATGAATAAATTATATTTCAAAATAAATAACGTTTTTGTTTGTTAGTTTTTTACATACCTATAGTTTAATATATTATCTTGTTCTTATTCCAGGGTACGCGGCAGTTTCTGTGATAATCGACGTGAAATGATAAACAATGCAATTAATTTTTGAGACGGAACACACGCTAGACATAAAGAGCAACATGACAACCCTAGAAGATTCTCTAGAAGAAAAGCTAGTCAATGGCGTAACTGTAGATGTTAAGCAAGAAGTGAGTGATGGCAACAAAGAGAACATACAGAGAAAAGACAATGTAATTCTAGATGCTCTTGGCAAGGCAACCAATGATTTGATTAATGATATTAACTCAGGGAATCTATTCCAAGAAAATGAACCAGACTATGAACAGGCAGGTGATGAGAAGTTACAAAGTTCTGTCCAGAATTTCGTCACGGCACTAATCAATGATTTGGAAAGTGAAGATTATGTGGTAAAAGGAAGTTGTGTAAAAAATGAAGATGAATCTCATTCTAGTGATCATAGTACTATTATGGCTGAAGAAGGGAAAGAGTTGAGTGCAGTATCAATTGAAATTGATCCTAAAATAATTACAGAGGTTAAGAAAGAAATTGATGAAACCTTAACTCAGGAACAACAAATCAGTAAAATTTCAGAAGATAAAGAAAATGTGGATTCTGTATTAGAAGACAATACCCTCATATCAGAATGTAGTAAAAAGCAATCTATAATTGAAAGAGAAAATGAAGAATGTAGTCCAATCAAAGAAGAAAATATTATGAAGCTAGAGAATACTGAAAGCGAAGCCGAGGAAAGTACTTCAAACCAGATAGATAATAATAGCCAGAATGTAGATGATGGTGTAACTGAAGTCATTTCCTCATATAAACAAACGAATACAAAATTGGTCTTAAGTGACGACGAAAGTGCAGTTATGGATACTGTTCAACCGAAAGAAGAAAACAAAATACTTTGCGTGGACGATGATGATGAAGTCACTATTTCAGATGAAGATAAAGAGGTTTCACTTCACAATGATGATGATTCTTTTCCCAAAAAAGGATTGGATACTTCTGATAATGGGTCAGAAAATATCCAAGAAGGTGGATTGGTTGATGACTTAACATTAACCGCAGATATTGACATTAATGGGTCTGAGCCTTCCGAAGGCAAAAATATTTCTGATATTGCTATGGACTGCGATGAAGTGACAGAGGTACGTTCAACTGATAGTGACCAAAACGTTACGGTTGATCTTGGTGATGAAGATCTAACCACAAATGATGTTGAAGAAGTTAAAGAAGTGACCGAAGTTAAGAAGAATATTTCTCCAGTTGAAAACACAGCTGTACAGCCTCCTGAAGAAATCGTAAATGCTCCCCAAAGTAATGACTCTCCAAAGAGAAGGCTTTCCATGATATCCAAACTATCTAATACCCTAGATATATTTTCTGATGAAGACGAAGAAGAGGAAAGTAAAACTGTAGACAAAGAAATAGCTGTGACCAATGAAAAATGTATTGATATTGAAGACGACGATGATGTCATGGTAATTGATGACGTCACTAACAAGGATAGTAAAACTGAAACATGTACAGACACCAAGAGTACGGAAGAAGAAATAACAAGTCCTGAAGTTGAGTTGGAACACAAAAAAGATCATGATATCGAAACAATACCGGCCGTGCAAACTGAAACACCAATAGGTAGGTACATACAATTTATGATTTTATATTCCATATTTAATGTTCCTTAACATGAAAATAATTCAGATGTTTCAGAACCATCACCGACAGTTATTGCTGAAGTTGAATTTCAACCCGAAATAAATGAAAAGTCAAACATGGAACAACAGAACCTTATCAACAATAGCCCTTTACTGCCGGAAAAGTTCTTACAATCAGCCAAAAAGAATCTAGCTGACATGACAAGAGACGATCTCGAAGAGTTTTGTATTCTTAAAATTGTCGAGGGTGTTCTAGACAGGAGTAATTTGACCGAAATCAAATCCAAACTCAAAACAATGACCCAGAGCATTGAGGAATATAGAAAAAAAGCTTTCTTCATAACCAAGCAGAATAGAGATCTCCAAGTTATACTGAAGTCGATTCAAGAGGAACTGAAAAAGAAAACTGATCATCCAATAACCCCATTAAAAATCACTAGATCTGTAGGAATGCAGGTGCTTATAACTGACGCAGTTAGTGCCAAGAAGAAAAACACGGGAGCACAAAATCCTGCACCAAATTTCAATGTGACTAGACCAGTAAAACAATCCTATCCCAAAGCGCAAAAAACGCCAAGCGTCAATCAGACCCAGACAATACCAGTTCCGAGATTAGTTCCCGCTGGTCAAACTAATGCAGCAAATAAAAATGCTCCTAATTCAAATGCGTTGAATAACCAACCGAAACTTACCAGTCCATTAAACGGCATAAAAACTCCTCCAGCACAGAAATCCGCAGAGAAAAGGACGCTTAATAGGTCTCAGTCTGTCACCGTGGACTTGACAGATGATGAACCGCCTGCGAAGGTGGCGACTAGAAGTAGTATCACCCCACCGGTGAGATTGGTTCCCTCACAGAACTTGCTTGCGCCACCGAGGCAGTTCGCGACCAGTCCAAGGAAGGTGTATATCCCAATTAGTGGGCAGCAGAGCCAAAGCCTTAGGCCTGGCCAGACGGTCATGCTCAAACCCGTGCCAGCAGGTTAGTGAAATAAAGTGTTTATTATTTTATTTATTTTATTATATTAGCATTACTTTTTAATTCATGTCACGTTATTTTATTTACGCATAAATCTAAAATAAAAGTACTTGTGTTACTCTTCATAATATTAACTTTCTGTCAGTAAAATTCCCATCAAAATCAGTCAAGCCGCTATAGTGATTGGCCCGAATAAGCACATGTACAGACAGACGGACAAATATATTTATTTTTTCAGTAGCGCATATACTTAGATATGCATTAAGAAAAAACAAATTTTGATAATTAATAAGTATAGATAGTGTACACAAAATTGAACGCAATAATTGCTTTCAGTTTCTAGACCAAGGTGTCCACCTCCCCATGTGGTGAGAGGACCGCAAAATGTACGACCGCAAAAGTTCGGTGGAGCTAGACACCCCGCGCCGTTGCCTGAATCAGTCATACAGTATCAACCTCCCAATTGGAAGTCTTTGCCGCCGGCTCCTGAACTGAAACTATCAAAGGTCGAAAACGGCATAGTGATATCATGGAAGATTGAAGGCTACCAAGACGATAGCTTCGAAGAAATCGCCAGCTATCAGCTATTTGCCTATCAAGAGACATCTTCCCCACCGAAAACGACGTTGTGGAAGAAAATTGGTGACGTGAAAGCCTTGCCTTTACCGATGGCGTGTACGCTCACACAATTCATGGCCGGATTTAAGTATTACTTCGCCGTGAGGGCAGTTGATATTAGGTCGCGTCTCGGACCTTTTAGTTTACCGGGCAGTATACTCCTGTTAAACAAAATGTAAGACTGATTTGTGTTTGCTTAGAAATTATTTTATGACTGTACTAATGCCCGCAGTGTCATACATTGTCGGCAGAGTGATTGTATATGTAATGTTATGTGGCTGTATTTTTATTAGTATAAGTATGTCTCGAAGCAGGAATGCTTCGTGTTTTATCTTAAGACTTGTTCGTTTTAGTATTCAAATTTATTCTGTTGTAAAATTATAATATCTAAGCAGTAGCACTGTATCTAAATGCGATGTAGGTAGGTATATAAATAATGATAGAAGTATGTGGTAGATAATTTAGTTGAAATGTATAATATTGAATTGTACTCAATTAACCATAGCTTTGATCCGTCTCTGCCTACCCCTTCAGGGACTCGGCGTGAATAATAAGGAGAATTATTAATAGTTAATTGCTTGCATCTCCTCAAATCTCATATCCTGTTCCACGGTACATAGACATAATTTATACATTTATCATCTATGCATGCATACATAACCTACGCAAAATTAAAATTTTCTATAAATTTCCAAGAGTGAATTTATTGTCACAGTTGCGTTCGCTGTGATTAGGAAGGCTAATCCTGCTTTTAAACAGAGTGTACATCTGCAGGCATTCTGGTTTCCAACTATGCGAAGACTGATGGATTTTATCAGCATTTTATAAGGTTAACACATACCACGTCGCACCAAGAGCTTTACAGTGAAGGAAAACATCGAGTGGACCTGCGTACGTTTGAGAAGAAATTCAAACAGCTAAAAGCGCCATCTGTCACGTTGACACCTAAAATATATCTCCGGCGAAAGTGGATCTGTAGTGCAAAGACTACTACTGTAGTAAACCCTTGAAGTGCGACGTAGTCAGACGAATCTGCAGAAATATTTCTTTTAAACATAAGTCTATAAAAAAGAATACATAATATTATTTCCTTACTGAGTCATCGTGACAGAAACACACCGCTGTTCAATTTATAAGCCATGACAAGGGTAGAGACATTCCTGTATAGTTAATTGATACCTACATACTCTGCTTTTCTGGTGCTTCTGCGTCTGGTGAACGTGGTCATCATAAGTCTAAAGGTGCGCTGAAGTTAAATAATTGAAACTTAAGGTATATATTAGAATGCTCGAAAGAATCCTAGCTAAAAAGATAATTATTATATATTTTGTAATAAACGTCGTGGATTTTTGTATTTTCTCATAAATTTGTAAAACAAGTACTACTACTACTACCACGTAATTAATTTCGTTTTTTATGTTAGGAAAAAGGACACAGTTTCAATTTATATTTAATGCAGATGCTGAATTAGTCTTATCATTCATTTCTATTCATTCTAGTACAACTTTATTTACAATTAGCAATATTTACAAAGAACCCAAAGAACAGTTGAAACTAACTGCTTGCAGATAAAATATTTGACCCAATGAAAATTAAATGTTAGATTTCGTACTTTTCAAATGGTAATACTAGAACTGTCAGTTGTCAAGAAATCAAATATTTTGTACTGGCAATGATAGCTTTCTTTCTCTCTGATTCAGATTTTGACTTAACAATTTAGTTTGATTGACTTGAGCTTGACACTTGACAGTATGCCTAAGATTCGCGTAGCGTTTATACGCTGACCGTGTTTCACCGACCTTTTAAATCTAAAAAAACGACGTTAATGAAAAGATACCGCATAAAATTTATATCTATTCGTGTGTTGCAACGCTCTACTTGTGGTTTTTCACGCCAAGTGTTTGTGAACATCCCTGATCGTTTAGAGAGCATTTTGACGTAGCCAACGTAGGTACCAAATTGACATTTCATTTCGCAAGTAGTTTCGACAAAGGTGTTTTATTTTTGTGTATATTGTGTGGCCAATTATCCGCTGGGATTTGGTTATTTGTGCATCTATATAATAATTTGTGTCCGGTTAAAAGTTTTATGTATTGTTTAGTGTAATCGATATTTGGTGCGTGTTGTTGATGTGAACGGGGTTGTGAAAACAACTTTGGGTTTTTGTGATCTGTTCGTGGAAGTGATTAGGTTGCTAGTGCTTTTTAGCAGCTTCGTGCTCTGTGACTGTGAGACATGGTGGCTAATGCTTCACGTTGTCGATTCGTTAACACACAGCTGGTAAGAAACATTTTTTAATCATTTCACCACTCCTTAAATTTTCATGATGCATCAAATATCTTACCCAGAATAAAATGTACATCCGACGTGTACGTTCTTATGTCTCTTATATGATTATGAGAGAATCATCTCTAATTGGCTACAATTATTAAATTACCTCATCAATTGTTTGGATTTCTGTTCTGTCATAACAAGCAAACTGTTTACAAGTTATGTTATCTCTCTGCTTGCCATAGTAGGAGAAATTTTGTTTTATTACCTGCATAACACCAGAAATAAATTTAATGAACAATTTTACTACTGTTTGACTTATTACCTCTCAGACACAATCTTTGAATTTCTTTTCAGTACAGCTTCATTAAGTTGTTTTACTTCACTGTATAGCTCTTGGTGTATTAAATCAAAGTAGCAATTTTTATTTCAGATCACAATCTTTTACTATTCTGACTATAGTATGTACAAAATCATCACATTGCTGTTAAAAATAATGTATATATTTATGTGTATAGAAATTATTTACAATATGTAACACAACTGTTCACCACTGTGAACATGATTTTGACCTTATTCAAAATGTTGGATTAAATCAATATTTGGTGTACTTGTTAAAGACAATCTTATCTATGTTTACTAACTAATAAGTACCTAAATAGAAAATAAATATTGATTGAAAATAGTGTATATATAAGAAAAGTTTCAAAATTATAATATCTTAAAAACTAATCTCTCTGCCCACTTTTCTTATATAGAAACTGCGGAACTTTTTTTCTTATTTACATGAAGACCTCCAATGGAGCACTACTTCCAATGGATTGTTTTGGTGCATGCCCAGTTTTTCCCGCCATAAGCTTTAATATAGACTGCATCATATCTATCATCATATATATATATGAACCTACTTTAGGTATCTTCTTAGTGCAACCTAAGTTGTTTTATTTTGTCACAGGCACAAGTGTCTGGGGGATAACATGTGTGTTAAGGGTGAGAGTTAGTTCTGACTACAAAAAATTACATAATATCTATTGTGATGAATGTGGATGATGCGAGAGATATATAAGTATAGAGAGAACTGATGCTCTACACTTTATGCCTATGTGATGCCTGTGATGACATGTCTTTATTTAGCTATTTATAAATAAACAAGGTTTTTTTATGTCTCAAGTTGAGTTGTCTCTTGGTTCTTGGAATCAGTAATGTGTCCCTTGGGTTGAATTTAATGAGTTTGACTTTGGCTGCGAGCAAGCTTAGCGCTGGATATATGGCTAGAAGTTAACAGGTATTTTACTAGCATGCTTCCAACAATTCAGATTATATTGGAAGCATGAGCTACATCTCTGGTTATAGTTTGGAGGTATCTTTAGGCATTGGTTCTACGTAAGCTAAGATATAAATATATTTTTTCTCTCGCTCTCTGCCATTTTGGCACTAATACCTACATATTCTCCATCGCATAATATATATAGACACATGTGGGAAGTCATGACGAAATTAAAATTAAATACAGTTAGATGTTTGTATAGTTGTGTATATAATGCTGTCTATATATATTGGTACTAAGCAGTGGCAGATTTACCAATAAGTTGAGAAGGCCTGGGCGACAGATTATATATATTACAGAAAGCGAGGAAAACCAGATATTTTTTAAAAATAATTCTACATGTCACTATTAAGATTAAATTTGGGTAAGGTGCACGAACGAAAGACATGACAGTTTCCAGGTGTATCGTTTCATTGACGAGAAAAAAAATATTGAACTGTCGAATTTTAAGGTTAATAAGAACGGCATAAGTTTTATAGCTTACCGTCGGCAAATGTGTAAATCCGACGTACAACAGTTCAATTGCTGCTGGAGAAAATATATTCAATAATATTAGCAGCTTTCAAAGTAAAGTTGCATAAGACGCGCTGGATATCGACCAATCACAACAGGATATCGGCTAGTGTCGAGCTGCAAGAAAGCAGTTCGGCGTTGGGCGATTGTGGCCACTTTCACTCGCGGTTAACCGGCGCCGGCGCATACGACTACTTTCGCCGCGATACCTACTAGGTGTCGTGGCCCTATGGGTTTTTTAAACGTACCTCATATAGCTTATCAACGAATTACATATCATCACGCCTAGTAACACACGGTGTCGACGAGGAGATTGATGCGCCATATCCCTGTTTTACATAACTCTTTCGATTCATTCACTTTCATCAGTGTCTTAATACCTGCTCGTCTGTCTCGAGTACTCTCGACGGTCCCATCTTTGAGTGTCCGATTTGGACTCGGTATTTGGAACATGGTCCTTCTGTTCTTCCAGGAACTTTTTCATTATGGGTGTATCTGTCTTCACTCATCTTAACTATACTATAGTTCAAACATAAGTCCATTAGGCTAAGAGAGAACTGGCGGCGGCGTGATAATGCAGTAGATACATATAGGTACATATATGTTTTTTTTTTTTCTTTTCTTTCATAGTGCCATTTAGGGTATGTTGTTGTTTTTTAATGGTAACTGTAAAATTTCAATCAATTATTTGGCGGGTAAACAGTAGTTTATGGATTGTTTCTGTCATCATGCCTCAATGGTTGTCTCTCAGCGCGTCCCCAGGAGTTTGTCCTGACAACCTAACAGAAACATAGCAATGTATGTATGTTGTATATTATGTGTTATTGATGATGTCAGTTGTATTATCCCGTCCTGTCTTTTGAAATGGCAAATTTAGCAATGTGTCGAAACATTTTTCATGCTTTATTTAATGGTTGTCCGCGACAAAATTGAAACTAAAGCTGTAGGTCGTGACTTTAGTAGTATCAACAAGGTTGGGTTGGGTAATTTGTTTGAGGGGAAGGGTCGGGCAACTGACCTCAAGTACTGTTACAGTATCATGGACGCGATTTCGCACTGCTTTCGGAGGTAGGATACGATACGGTTCGTACAATATGCCTCGGTATGAATATAAATACATATTGGATATTGAAAGGAGGCATTTATGTTGCCTACCTACAAACCTACTTACATGAGTTTCGAATTAGTGTGTTTTATTGTGGTTAAATTCATTGCGATTGCGTACTTGTATTCCAATTGCTTAAAATTAATACGAAAGGTAGAGGTAGACCACGTTCCAACTACCTAGATCAAATCGATCGGACGCTCAAAGACGGGAACGTCAAGAGTATGTAGTCGAAACCGGCGAGCATGTATGAAGCGACTGATGAATGTGGACAAAGCGAAAGAAGTGCAAGTTTAAGATAGAATATGTATGTATGTATATGTATATATTCTCATATTATGAACGAAATCGCGAACTGAGTTATCTTGCTAACAATTGTTTTAATTGCCATGTGAATGTCTCATATTCAAATGTGTCATGTTTTTGCGCTTGTACTTCGGGTGAGATTATGCGAATCAAAGTAGGTATGTACGTATGAGTAATAACGACAATACTCGGTACGTATCTCTAATACTGAATAGAATTTTGCAATGCTTCTCATTATTGTTACGATGTATCAAACATATTTTTACAGAGACAGGAAAATAATCATAATAAAAAAAAACATAAAATAATAATAATAATAAATACCTGGGACAATTTCACACAAATTGACCTAGTCCCAAATTAAGCACAGCTTGTGTTATAGTAACTAGACAACGATATATTTTACTTATATAGATAGATATATACACAAATACATAGGACATCCAAGACTAAGGAACAAATACTCGTGTTCATCACACAAATATTTGCCCTCAGCGGGATTCGAACCCGCGACCTCAAGTTTTGCAGTCAGGAGCTCTAACCACTAGAAAAAATGATATGGATGATAAAAAAATATATTATAATTGAAGGTTAACATTCATTCATTCATTCATATCATCACGCCGAGTCTCTATCGGGGTGGGCAGCGAGTATAGATCGCCAGTTCTCTGTAGACTTACATACATCTTACGCTTCGTCCACATTCATCAGTCTCTTTATATATGCTCGTCGGTTTCGAGTACTCTTGACGTTCCCGTCCTTGAGCGTCCGATTGATTTGATCCAGGTAGTTGGAATAATACTTACAACAAGTAAAAAAACTAACTCAAAATATTTAATTCAAGCACAGAAAACAAGTACCTACCTACTTACCTAAACGTACATACGCAAAACTTTTAAGAAACTTGCATGAAAAATGCCATTTATTTAACGAGTTGCATATAATCTTACTCAGGAGATTAAAATGTTCAAACGCTGTAACGACTGAAATCAAAAAATCTAAAACTATCTGTCGGTCATACGTTCAACCAGCTGTTGTTATTTTAGAGTTAGTTCATTAACAGGACAAAAACAGAAACAGATGAGTCATTGAACCTCGGGAGAATGTAGGTTAGGGGCTAAGAATAGAGGGATATCGGTCAGCGGCTTGCCGTTCATACATCTGGAATGATGGATACTAATGGATTTGTTATGTAAAGTTGGGTCTACGCTAGACGAACGTTCGCGTTCGTTCGCGGCGTCAAGTGTGGAAGTACAACGAACCTTCAATGATCACTGTCCTGTCACTGAAGAAAATCCCATTGTATTCGTCTAAAAACCGACAACAGGCAGCCGCAGCCGAGCACGAACGAGATGCTCGCAGCGCGCTCGTTCTAAGATTGTAAGTCGGTCCACACTAGACGAATTGTGTTCGGCTTGTGCTCCGCTCGTGCTCAGCCTGTGCTCGGGTCGCCTAGCGTAGACGCAGCTTAACACAGTGGTTGTAGTCCGTGCGGAACTAGTTGGCCGCGCCTTAGGTATGTAAGCGGTGGGACGGAGAAGCGGGGTGCTAGCTGTCATTACTCAGTGTGGACGTAAATGAGATTTCAGTAACAAGATAAATCCGCCGATAAAAGACAAATAAGTAAAATATATCTAAGTGTGTGTGGTGTGTGGGTACTACCTATACACCTCTGCTTACCCCTTCGGGACCGTTAAGAGAAGCGTGAGGATATATTATTATTATTATTAGTAAAATAAGCGCAAACGTTAAAGGTAAAACGGAAGGCCGATTTTGATAGTTTTGTATATATAAAACTGAGTCAAAATCAGTAAGTTGACAATAAAGTGGTTTAGAGGTGTGTCCGAGGTTTTTTTTATTATATTTACAATTAAAACTCACCCCATTCCCATCAAGGAGCGCCAAATAGATCCGCGCGGACTTATGGCACAGTATAAATATAAGTTTATATAAATATATATATGTATACTGTGCTTATTGTGCTGGTCCTTGAAGCAGGTTTTAGTACGTCTTAGATATCTATGTGAACGTTGGCAGTTTTGATTTCCATCTTGTGTTTGAAAGAATTATCTGCTTTAGTTATTATTCTGAGGAATTATCAAACATACTGCGTTCGAAATTTGAATACAATTTGATTGATTCAATTTTAAAACGTCAGTGTCGTATGTATTTCCATTTAGAATTACATGGACGTTGGCACTACTGACGCCATCTTGAGTTTTAGTGAGTTTATCAAGTGAAGTACGTTCGAAATTAGAATATAATTTGATCGATCCGCTTCTAATACTTCGACATCGTGTCTATAAACTTGTTTGTTCTTCCATTTATCTTTGATGTCTGTGTTAATTATCTCGTCCAAATGTGACTGGTATTAATTTAATATGTCTCGCAAGGACCATAAATTATACCGAAGCTAATTACAGATTAGTTAACCCCTTGTTTTAACCCGGCTTAGGCCAGCCCGGTTGTATGACTACCACTTGACGAGCACGTAACAAAAAAACTGGCGTTGAGTTGAATAAACGGAAATATTAATTGTTCGTTAAAATTTTCGGCGCTGACAAACGTCAGATATTGACGTTATCTGTCACCGATGCCCTGACTTGCCGGGTAAACGTCATTTTGAAACTACTGAGTCATTTTGATATGCTTTAGCAGAAATAACCATTTATATTTTACCACCAGCAATACCATTTATAACGAACGCCTAATATTGCTTGCAATTTGTTCTATGATATTACCTACGTTACCATTTGAAACTACCGGCCCATAGGCTGATGAATCCTGAAGTCGTTTTGTATCTTGAGAATACATCGTTTCAAATATGGATACGCCCATCTCTAGACCTACATTAATCCGTCTTTTCATACATTGCGGGTTTGATGTATTTATTCCAACCGTTAAGATCCCACCGATTGACGGTTCGAACGATTTGATCTAGATGTTTGAAACGTTGTCTTTATCTCTCTTCTTCTGCCTCGTCAATCGTCAATCTCTTTCCACTCGCCTTCTTCTTTTTGTCCAAAGCACCGTAACATGATTCTCTTAATCTTTACAATCACACCCTCTTTATTAAACCAATATATATTTTCAATTTTATCTAGAATCTGTCCTTTCATTGTTACAGAGGGACGGAGGTGCACGTCCACAATATTTTACTTCATAATGGTAAGTAAGCTATGTTTCCCTTACCTAAAATCTTTGATGGTAAATGATTACCATAGGCCCTGTGTAAAGGCGAACTGGTTTTATTATTGCCTGCTGAGCCATTCCTTAAGGAGTTGTGAGAGTGATACATTAGACATCACTCTCATATTCATTCTCAGGAACGCTCTACCCAGAAGTAGCACTATTTAGCTGCCACCTTCTGTGCGGTGGAGGTCTTACGCCAGTTGGGCGATAGTTACCAATTTTGAACGAAAGTATTATTTGTGCCATACCTCTCTTATTTTTTCTTTGACAGGCACTCCTGCGCATCTTGTGATTGGCCCTTTCGTTGTCACTCGCGTAGTAGTCTTGTGTGGCTATGTATTACTAAATTATTGTTGCTCCAGAGTATTTTCGAATTGAATTTCCGTCCATTATTCTAGAACCGTTATAGTTATGAGTTAAGCCTCTTAAGCTTGTCTAACCGGTTAATTTGAGAGTTGCTAAAGAATTCGTGTTTTTTGGTAGAATAACAGCTGCAAGTTGGAATGCAAGGTTTTGATGAAATCTACAAGTTTTTTTCTATAAAGTTTTGAATTCACGGATCGTTTATTATCTGCATTATATTACGAACAGTACGTTTTTTTTTATAAAAAAAACATTTAAATCTTAGCTTGAGTAAAGCCTGAAAACTAAGAACTAAAACAGGCGGCATAGACTACGGAAACTATTATAAATAAGCATATCATTTATAAGCGCCCAAACGAGTAAAAGATAATACTATATATTATTTTGCCGCCTGAAACGTGAGATCAGGTATCACGTGCTATTATTATCACAGTTCAAAGTGTTCAAACACGCGTAAGTCGCGTAGACTGCGTATACACTTTTTCCAAATATGTTATAAATATATATACATATCATCCCGCCAAATCCCTCACTCTCGGGTAGACAGAGAGTATAGAGCGCCAGTTCTCTCTAGACTTACATACCTCTTTCGCTTCGTCCACATTCATCAGTCTCGTCATACATGCTCGTCGGTTACTCGAGTACTCTTGACGTTCCCGTCCTTGAGCGTCCGAGCGATTTGATCTAGGTAGTTGGAACGTGGTCTTCCTCTGCCTCTTCTTGCACACACTTTATCTTTTTCGTCAATCTTTCTTTTTTAATGTGTATATTATCTGAAAAATATTTGGTTGTTGTTGTGGGTTGTTACTTGATCCCTCCAGAACGAGCGAACGGAATTGAATGAAATTTGAGACAAAGATTATTTATCTATATATATAATATCGGAATTATAATAATAATATATATAAATATAAATAATATAATAAGGAGCCGTGGTGGCCGAGTGGTTCGAGCAGTTGCCTGCGACGCAAAGGTCGCAAGTTGGAATCCCGACTGTACCAATGAGTTTTTCTGAACTTGAGTACAGTGATTAGTCACACCACGAGCTTTACGGTGAAGGAAAACATCGAGAGGAAACCTGCATACGTCTGAGAAGAATTTCAAAGGCGTATGTATAGTCGTGCTTGAGTAACGGCGATGGACTCGCCATCTGTCACGTTGGCACCTAATATACCTTCGCCGGAAAGTGGGTGTGTGGGTATTACCTATAAACCTCTGCCTACCCCTTCGGGGACCCTTTTGGGAAGGCGTGAGGATATATTATAATATCGGAATTAACATATAGAATATGCGTTTAGTCCAAAAAAATCTAGCAATGAAATCAACTTTACGCGGGTAAAACTGCAGGGCGCAGCAAGTATTAGAATTAAGCACGGATAAGGCCGCAGTATAGTATATCTTCGATCGATATAAAACCGTAAACCGACCTCTACAAAGTACATATTTGTGTTTATTGAATGACATTGACAATCGAGCCAGTGACGTAACTATCGTTTTCCTAGCATTCAACTATCTACTTAATGCCATGACTCATATGGCATAATATTGCTTTATCACTGATTGCCTGGACTGGCGCCGGCGCCTTCGTTATAAAGAGACCGTTTGGCACTTATTGCTGTATGTATCCTACTTTTATATGTATATGCGAAAGTTTGTAAGGATGTTTGTCTCTCTTTCACGCAAAAACTACTGAATGGAATTGTTGTTCCTCTGTTGAGTTCGTGTGTTATATATCCTCACGCCTTCCCGCAAGGGTTCCCCGAAGGGGTAGGCAGAGTTGTATAGGTTTTACCCAGACACCAACTTTCCGCCAGAGGTATATTAGGTGCCAACGTGACAGATGGCGAGTCCATCGCCGTTACTCCAGCACGACTATACATACGCCTTTGAATTTCTTCTCAGACGTATGCAGGTTTCCTCTCGATGTTTTCCTTCACCGTTCAGCTCGTGGTGTGACTAATCACTGTACATAAGTTCAGTAAAACTCATTGGTACAGTCGTGATTCGAACTTGCGACCTTTGCGTCGCAGGCAACTGCTCGAACCACTCGGCCACCACGGCTCATTCGGTTCGTGTGTTTCATTCTGGTATCAAATATACCAATGAAATAAAATTATGAGTAAAAATAAAAATATGAGCTCCGCGAGCGGAATCGCGGGGCTCTACTATGATGTATACATATGTCTTCACACCTTCCCTCAAGGTTTTAAGATACTTGATTACAAACCCTGGCAGTATGACTGAACATACTAATGAGTATCATACCGAATTTGTCATACCGGGTATCGGAAAATACCGTAAGTAAACCTGTTTAAACATTCGAAGGGAAATTCAAACTTAAATACGTGTGTCTTGGGATAATTCCACACACATTGACCTAGTCGCAAACTAAGCAAAGCTTGCACTTAGGAACTAGACTTACTTATACTTACATACTTATATTTAGATTGCAAGTTCGAGTCCCGACTGTACCAATGGGTTTTTCTGAACTTAATCACACCACGAAATTTACTGTGAAGGAAAACATAGAGAGGAAACCTGCATCCGTTTGAGAAGAAATCAAAGGCTATGAAGTCGTGCTTGAGTAACGGCGATGGACTCTCCAACTATCACGTTGGTACCTAAAATATATCTCTGGCGAAAAGTGCGTGTGTGGGATCCCCCCAGACTCTCGCAAGTGCCGGCCCGAGCCGAGCCAGTAGCGCAAATCCCATCCCCAAATAACTAAATAATAATAAAATACCAGACCAGCCCAGCTCCCTTGCTCGCGAACCAGCAACGCCCTAAGCCGAGGTCCGAACCCCACAGGGGGTGCCCTTAGCTGTGTTGCTTAATACTTAAGTGCCTGGCTGGAGGCCTAGGTCTCGTCATTGACCGGTTAAGTAGCAAAAGTTCCCGGAACTCACGCTACGAGAGACAATACAAAAAAAATGCGTGTGTGGGTCTGGGTACTACCTATCCACCTCTGTCTACCCTTTCGTATATTTGCCCTTGAGGATATATACTCGCGTTCATCACACAAACACCTGATCTCAGCGGAAATCGAACCCGCGACCTCA
This sequence comes from Drepana arcuata, assembly GCA_016069955.1. Taxonomy (NCBI): domain Eukaryota; kingdom Metazoa; phylum Arthropoda; class Insecta; order Lepidoptera; family Drepanidae; genus Drepana; species Drepana arcuata. The sequence continues at coordinate 41,427 of JACCPG010001577.1, forward strand.
AGTTTAGCGGCCAGGATTTCTAACCACTAGACAGGCCGTCAGAGGTACGATTAGTCGTGCCTGAGAAACGGTAACGGAGTCATCTGTCACGTTGGCACCTTAATATATATACAGTGGAGAGTGTGGTTGTACCTTTGACTGACCGTTTGGGGACCTATTTAATTATGGTATGGTGAGCGTTTTAGTGAAAGTTAATGATACTTTCAATTCAATGTGGTGACGTTACGCAAGCAAACGGCACTCGTCATTAAGTCTGGCCCATCAATAGAGTTGCGCAACTGGGACCGTGCGAAAGGGACCGATGTATATGACGTGTATGGATCTCTCCCTTTCATACATACATACATATAATGACGCCTCTTTCCCGTAGGGATAGGCAGATACCACTGCTTTCCACTTGCTACGATCCTTACATACTTCTTTCGCTTCGTCCACTTTCATTATTCTCTTCATACATGCTCTTCGGTTTAGGGTACTCTTGACCTGACCTTTTTTCAACACGTCCCTAATTTGGTGTAGAAACGTCCGTCTAGGTCTACCCCTTCCAACACCCTTTCATAGTCTATACAAATAAATAAAATTCGAGTCTGTTTGTACTTAAAAAAAAAACGCGTTTTACTAAATGCACATGGATGTATACACGGTACATATACCAAAATATTTTTTTTTTTCAATTTTTATCTGTCTGTTTGTTTGTTCCGGGTAATCCCTGAAACGGCTGGACCGATTTTAACGGGACTTTCACTGGTCGTAAATAATAGTGATAATAGAACATCATGTGGTGTTGCGTACAGTACATTATGACAGGTTCAGATACTTGGCTCAATGTGCTACCTATAGATAGACTTAATCGTTAAGTATGAAGAGTCAACACTCAGATATATGTCCTAACCGCGGCTTTGTATAGTATTTCATGTTGGGACATGTTCTATATCTTAGTTTAACTTATATTATGCTTAATTTATCTATACAGGATAAATTTTCGTTGTATTTTCGAATCCCGTCTGTACCAAAAAGTTTTTCTTAGACTGTAGTCTGGCCTAGTTTTCTAGTGCAGTGCCTAATCACGCCTTCTAAGACTAAGGCAAACATCGATATGAAACCTGCATACGTTGCTGATGAAATTCAACGATCTATGTATTTTAGTGCATTTGAAACGGCGATGAACTCGCCATCTGTCACGTTGACAATATGAGAATTTTGATAACCTCGGAGGACCTTTGTAAGATTCATATATATGTATGTATGTACATATGTTTATGTTCGGTAATTACAATTATACTCATATACTGTAATGAAACAGTATATTAATGAAATTGCCACGTAAATATTCGATCTTATCGGACGCTCAAGGACGGGAACGTCAACAGTTACTCGAAACGGGCGAGCATGTATGAAGAGACTGATGAATGTGGACGAAGCGAAAGAGGTTTGTAAGTCTAGAGAGAACTGGCACTCTATTGTGTCTGCCTAACCCGTTAGGGACTCGGCGTGGTGATATGTATGTAGCTAGCTTTGCCCCGCGGTTTCACCTGCGTATTTCATTGTTCCGTTTAAGGTTGGGAACTCAAACTTTCTTTGAAAATATTCGTATTATGGCCTATGTAATTCTGTATAGAATCTGTCAAGTAGTTTTCAATTGAAATCCTAAAAAACTAAATATATTTTCCCTCTTTATTAAGGGGGCCGTGGTGGCCGAGTGGTTCGAACAGTTGCCTGCGACGCAAAGGTCGCAAGTTCGAATCCCGACCGTACCAATGAGTTTTTCTGAACTTAAGTACAGTGATTAGTCACACCACGAGCTGAACGGTGAAGGAAAACATCGAGAGGAAACCTGCATACGTCTGAGATGAAATTCAAAAGGCGTATGTATAGTCGTGCTTGAGTAACGGCGATGGACGCGCCATCTGTCACGTTGGCACCTAATATACCTCTGGCGGAAAGTGGGTGTGTGGGTATTACCTATACACCTCTGCCTACCCCTTCGGGGACCCTTGTGGGAAGGCGTGAGGATATATTTCTTTATTAAGTAGTTTATATAGACGAACATAACATTACCTATTTTGTGTTTATAAAGTGACAATCCATCACCTGCGTTACTAAGTAAACAAAACTATTAACGTCACAAAATATTGTTTTTACTGCACAGTAAAGTCGGTTTTACTGTGGCGAGACGAGGTGGCGTCACGTTGTCTTATCTCCTTGAGATAGCCGTTTTGACCGACTTGAATAAAGAGGTTTTCAACAACAAAACTCCTATAATAAATAGAAAAAAAAAAAAAAAAAAAGTCAGTTGTTGGTATATAATTTTTTTGTTTAAACACAAATTAATATGAATAACGCGGAAAAGGTCTGCACGAGAACTGGCGCTCAGCCTCAGCCAGCTTCAGCCAGTACTTCAATACATTGGGAACCATTTTCCTTTCACGGCTATGCATAGTCTTTAGCATTTGAATTTAAAAGGACCACGCGTTCTTTTGATAGATAGACAAATGACATTTGATGTTATTCGTGCCAGTGGTAGAAATTTGTTCTATTGGTTTTCCGCAATATGGCGAGGGTTTTATTTTAAATGGAGGTGGTATATTTACAAACGTATTTAAAAAGAGAGAGAGAGAGAGGGAGATGATTAACTTATTAATCAACATAATTAACCTTTGGGAAACGAATCTATTCGGTTAGCATTACTGAACGGGTTTTAACCGTTCACCGTTCCTGTACTACACAAGACTAGAAACTTGCATACGTTTCAGAAATACTTTTATATTAAAACTAGCTGTCCCGCTCAGCTTCGCCCGGGTGAAAAAGTAAAATTTCCTGAAACACGATCGCAGCGACACCTATCGGGTCCAATTGTGATGTAAACTATCCTACCTTTCAAGTTTGATCAAGCTCTCAAAAGGAATATTTTTCCCGTTCTGGCAACATTATTCATTTATGCTTCGCTCCTATTGGTCGTAGCGTGATGTTATATAGCCTAAAGCCTTCCTAGAGAAATGGACTATCCAACACAAAATATTTTTTCTATTCCAACCAGTAGTACCTGAGATTAGCGCGTTCAAACAAACAAACAAACAAACTCTTCAGCTTTATAATATTAGTATAGATAAAAAATAAAACTGAACGTGAATTGGCCGTGCTGGCAGAACTGGGAATGATCGTCACGTATGCTGCTAGTACATCAACACCGTAACAGGTTTCTTTACGGAAGCCAGTCCAAGAAGTTCACATGGTAAACAATTTTCGGTACACAAATAGGTGAGGTCACGTTAAAGTCATTATTAGAGGAACCTTCGAAAGGGCCGAAGGTTATCTAAGCCTCATGTTTGTAAACTCGCTCCGATCAACTCATGTGTTTGTTTATTGCTAATCTGACCGAATCGAACCTATAAGTTTATACAAGTGAAGGAAAACATCGAGAGGAAACCTGCGTACGTCTGATAAGAAATTCAGAGGCGTATAGTCGTGCTTGAGTAACGGCGATGGACTCGCCATCTGTCACGTTGGCACCTAATATACCTCTGGCGGAAAGTGGGTGTGTGGGTATTACCTATTCACCTCTGCCTTATAAATATATGAAAATTGCTATTGATGCAATATTGCGCAACTAAAACATGATACTTCCTGCTTAAATATTTAATAAGCGACTCTTTGTACTCAAGCTGTAGGTAGCTAGTCCCTTGACAAGGTCAGTTTCTTTCGATGGTTAATGGGTCGACCTTTGTGCCGGCTAAGTACCTTTGTTTAGGTAATGCGTCCTTATCTAGAGCAAGTATTAGGTGATCTGTGCTAAGGACAAGTTTAGACGATAAGGCGGTCTCTTTTAGTTCGCTTTTTCATTGAGCATGTAGTTTAGAATCTTTTACTTCATGTAAAACTTAAGTACAGTGATTAGTCACACCACGAGCTTTACGGTGAAGGAAACCATCGAGAGGAAACCTGCAGACGTCTGAGAAGCAATTCGAAGGCGTATGTATAGTCGTGCTTGGGTAACGGCGATGGACTCGCTATCTGTCACGTTGGCACCTAAATATATCTCTGGCGCAAAGTGGGTGTGTGAGTATTACCTATACCTACACCTCTGCCTGCCCCTTCGGGAACCCTTGTGGGAAGGCGTGAACCTTGCGGAAATGCGAGAAATTGAGGCGAAAAACATCTTAGTATAGAAATAATTCTTGAAGCGAATATTATATTGTGTCAAAGTTCAAAAAAAGTAAAAAAACTACGAACTGTTGGAGTTTTTCGAGCGAACACCAAATTAATATAATGCCTGTATGTGTGTATACCTTACCTAAATACGTAATTAAATCAATTAATGGAGGCGTGCCTAATTTAATTCCACGAAGTATTTCTTAATTGGTAGATAACAACAATGTTTTATTGTATTAGGCAACACAATTATATTATTTTACGTGCTTTGTGCTATATTTATACTTATATTATTATGCCAAAGAGTGTTTGTTGGTTTGAATGCGCCAAGAGCTATTCCCGAATTTTTTTATTTTACGCGAGTGAAGTTGCAGGTCACTGCTAGTGGTAATAATACAGTATAAGACTTCTTTCTAAGAATTGGTTATCTTCTATACATATATTCGTAAATTAAATCTCCATCTTTTTGTCTTACAGACCCCTTTTATTGTGGATGAAGCAGAAGAGGTTCCCCAGTTGTTCATACATGCTAGCTAGTTTCGAGGTCACTTGTGGTTCACCTCTGAATGCTCGATCAATATGATCTAGTTCAAACGTTTGTCTTCTAGACACTTTGTGTATGTTCTGACAATATAAATATAAATATAATAATAATAATATATCCTCACGCCTTCCCACAAGGGTCCCCGAAGGGGTAGGCAGAGGTGTATAGGTAATACCCACACACCCACTTTCCGCCAGAGGTATATTAGGTGCCAACGTGACAGATGGCGAGTCCATCGCCGTTACTCCAGCACGACTATACATACGCCTTTTGAATTTTTTCTCAGACGTATGCAGGTTTCCTCTCGATGTTTTCCTTCACCGTAAAGCTCGTGGTGTGACTAATCACTGTACTTAAGTTCAGAAAAACTCATTGGTACAGTCGGGATTCGAACTTGCGACCTTTGCGTCGCAGGCAACTGCTCGAACCACTCGGCCACCACGGCTCTATAAGCAATATAAATTTACCATATATTTACCAAAATTCCACCGCTACAATTGATATAAAAAAAAACAATTTCGAACTAACAATCTTTGTATTGTAGGCGACTGCGAACCACTCATCCAACACGGCTTTCTATATATAATAAAAATGCCAGTCCTTTTCACCTCATAATATCGAGATTCCATGATGCCCGCCGTATGAAAAGGTTGGTGAAAATAATATTCCGCTGGCATTGAATCCAGCCGGGCAAATATTTGCACGTTGGCAAACACGTTTATTTGTTTACTGTGGCTCTTAGCAGCCTGTAGGGCTGTCGAATGCGTTATTATTTACTGCTAATTGTATTGATTATATTTTCATTATATATTAATGAATAGTGTTATCATGTTTAGTCATACCACGAGCTTTACGGTGAAGGAAAACATCGAGAGGAAACCTGCATATGCAATTCAAAGGCGTATGTATAATCGTGCTTGAGTAATGGTCTCGTCATCTGTCGCCTTGGCACCTAATATATAACTCTGGCGGAAAATGGGTGTGTGGGTAACACCTCTGCCTACCCCTTTGGGGACCCTTGTAGGAAGGCGTGAGGATAAGTGAATAATCTACATGCATATTATAAAGAGCAACTTTTTGATTGTTTTAAATTGTATGTGTTTAATTGAAAACGATTTAAGGATTAAAGAAGAAATACATACATATCATCACGCCGACTTCCTAACGGGGTAGGCAGAGAGTATAGAACACCAGTTCTCTCTAGACTTACATACCTCTTTCGCTTCGTCCACATTCATCAGTCTCCTCATACATGTACGTCGGTTTCGATAACTCTTTAAAAAATTGCCTATAAAAAAGAAATATTCAAGAAAAAATATATTTATAAGATAATTTAAACACGAACGAAACCGCATTCATCTAGTAAAGGAATATAAGCTTACTGGATATCAACACAATCTAAGAACTCGCAACTCTGCGTTGCAGGCGACTTCTCCAACCTCTCAGCCATCACGGCACCTTGAAGTAATACTCAACGTCTTGTAAACGCGGATTGTGTAATCAAAAGTCGGTCAACCCTACAAGTTTGGATCGCGCGGCGTCCTACGCATTCAATTGTCCGTGCAAATTATTCCAAACTGATGATACATATATACATATATACCTTACACTGTAAACGTGTACGTGACCCACGAACACATTCCATATAAAATAATACCGCTAAGGTTTACTCTCTATTTGTCACACTACCATGCGATGGGAACACGCGAACAGACAAGTGGTCAATCTGATAGGAGGTTCGTATTTATTAGTGGTAATATTATTTGTCTGTATACTTACTGAACTTCAATAATTATATATTCAATAATGATAATTATATATATATATATATATATATATATATATATATATATATATATATATATATATATATATATATATCTTCCCGCAGTAGGCAGAGGTGTGTCAGCGAAAAATGTGCGTGGCTGTAGTACCGACACTTCGTCGGAGATACATTTTTGGTGCCAACGTGACAGATGGTGAATCCATTGCCGTTACTCAAGCACGGTTGAATTTCCACAAATCGTAATGAATCACACGTATGCAGGTTTCCTCTCGATGTTTTTATTCACCGTTAAGCTCGTGGTGTTAATATTAATCACTGTACTTAAGTTCAGATACTATGTTAAAATAAACTAGGATTCGAACTCTCAATCTTTGTGTTGCAGGCCACTACTAGCCCACTCGACCATGACGGCTTATCATAAAAATAATGATGACTTCAAACTTAAAATCTTTAAGAATTGTGGTCTAATTTGGGTTCATGCAGGCGACCCTAGACGACCACTAGTATCAACAAGTACACAAGCATTGGAGCTCGCTCGCTCTTTACTGTTTTTTTTAATTCGACTAACTTTCTGTGTTCATTATAATTCGTACTACCTTTAAACGACGCAACAGGTTAAGTAACTTGTAAATAATTTAAAACATTACGCAAAAGTATACTCGGTAATTTTCCTTGATATACCGTTTGTTTGTTTATTTGTTATTTAATTATAATATTATTAAAACGAAAACAAAATTACATCAATATTATATTCCGCATTCGTTAATGAGATTAATTAATCACATTAAAATTTAGTTGGTTCCCTCTGTATATATTAAATAATAATAATAATAATAGAGCCGTAGAATAAGAGCCGTGGTGGCCGAGTGGTTCGAGCAGTTGCCTGCGACTCAAAGGTCCCAAGTTCGAATCCCGACTGTACCAATGAGTTCTTCTGAACATAAGTACAGTGATTAGTCACACCACGAGCTTTACGGTGAAGGAAAACATCGAGAGGAAACCTGCATACGTCTGAGAAGAAATTCAAAGGTGTATGTATAGTCGTGCTTGAGTAACGGCAATGGACTCGCCATCTGTCACGTTGGCACCTGATATACTTCTGGCGGAAAGTGGGTGTGTGGGAATTACCTACACACCTCTGCCTACCCCTTCGGGGACCCTTGTGGGAAGGCGTGAGGATATATTATATAGTTATAATATTATAGTACAAGCAGTGGATAGTGGTAAAGATTGCAATGCAAGATTGAAAGTTCGAATCCCGACTGACGGCGATAAAGACATGTGTTACCTGCTAAACATCTCTACCTACCCTTCTACGAACCCTTGTGGGGTAGACATGTTGAAACGGACCTGATCGTACACTGCACTGCTTCGGTGATGTTGCATTTGAAGATATTATTGAATGAACTCCCCGGTAAGGTTGTCCTTATATACCTATAATGCAGCGTGGAGTTCTTCTTTCAAGGAGGGTGTTATATGTGCGTGATTGGTATCGTTCGAGTGATACCTCTGGTGTCACAAGTGTTTTTTTATACAACTAAAGTTGCGAACAAGCATACGGCCCTCCCGTTGGGAATGTGTTACCGTAGCCTTTACGCTCTGAACACCAAAGTATCACTTGCGGGTTGCCACTCGTAGTTCAGAGGATTATACTGTGTTGACAGGATAATGGGACTAATCCCTCTACTGCCAGCACAATATACCAATCCTTCACTACGGTTACCGTAGCCTATTTACGCTCACGATACCGAAGTATCACTTGCGCGTTGCCACTCTGTGTTCGGAGAGTTACAGTGTATTGGCAGCATAATGGGTTTAATCCCTCTGCTTCCAACACAATGTAACAATCCTCCCCCCTCCCCAAGGAGCTCATTCCCTGTCGGGTAGTTCCAAATTGGAACGGGAAACCCGTTATGCGGTAACCGCTTATCATTAGGCGGACCGCATGCTTGTTTCTTCGCGGTGTAGAAAAGATCAGTCTGTATGTGATCCAAATCTGCGATTGTAACGAAACCTGGCGGCCATTTCTCAAGCTATTTCATTAATTTAATTACACTTGTCATAGTTTCTAGTTCGCAACGTGCTATTGTTCCCACTTGCGAAACTCGCAAGTTTGTGATCTTAACTACTTTATGAGGCTAATTAGTCACTGACCTCTTGGCGGTGTCGCTCTTGCTTTTACTGCGGTACTAGTGACCCGCCCCGGCTTTGCACGGGTGCAAAGTACATACCAATAATATGTTAAAAGATATAAATAGTTACTGTGGGTTATCCTTTACAGATAAAAGACTTTTTTACCGATCTCTTTAAGGTATAAATTTTCCTATCCTATCCTATCCTATTTCCTATCCTAGTACTTACATTGAGTTGATCTATCTATATGTATATATAATACAAGTAAATCTTTGCTTAAAAGGAGACCATTATTATTATTATGTAAACCTTCCTCTTAAATCTGCATTAATAACCGTTGAATAGTTTAAAAGCCTCTGTTTACCCTTTTGGGGACTCAAAAAAATTGCTGTAGGTCCACGACATATATACATATAACATTCTTTAAATTAGTTTTTTTGTTGCTAAATATTTAAGTTTATATTTAACCGACTTCAAAAAAGGGGGGTTTCTCAATTCGACCGTATATTATATTTTTTTGCTTAGTTCGCGGATAACTTCTATGTTTATGAACCCATTTTTATTATTATTTTTATACAGCTGGTACCTGATGCTTTTCATCTGCGATGCAATCGTTGTCCGTAACGTTTTATTTTATTCTATTAGGTAAATTTATCAAAATCTGCCCAGTGAGTGGTTTAAGCGTGTTAACTTAGCAGGCATACTTTCTCATTTAGAATGTTACTATGGATTATCATATACTTTATGATTTGAACAATTCTAACAACGAAAACTTGTAAATTTGACCCGACTCAAGCACGAATCCAAATTCAATGTGAAGAAATCTCTCCGCTTCTAGTAAGTACATCTCACCTCACTTTGACTTTTACAACAAGCTTTCTCAACCCGAGTTGTCATTAGACAAACAATGAGTATTTAATTTGCATTCTTTTGTCCTAAAAAAACCTGTAACTTTTTCGTTCAAATAACGGCGACTACTGTTCTAATGAGTGTTCTGAACAGTGATTAATTACAACCGCGAGCTTCAAGGTGAAGATGAACCGCAAGGAAACCTGCATACGTTTGAGAACAATTTTATAGTCGTACCTGAGAGGTGGAGACTGCAACGCCACCTTTCGTGAATATCGATCACCATAGACCTTTAAGGTCTATGGTGATCGATGAGACAAGTGACACTATGGTGAACTATGTTGCACTATGGAATATTCGATTTAAATTGACTTGCACTATCCTAGAGTATGGTACAAAATTCCGCACGAAACGTTGTGTCAAATTAAATATTTACTACTGAATGCTTACATTCGTTTTATTTACAAGAAACAAAGTTTTATTTTAGTAGATCACGTGGGAAATTGGCTTCTCAATCGAACATCGGCAAGACTAAAAGTCCCCCTGCACTTGTAAGGTGCTAAGCAAACACAGCTAAGGGCACCCCCTGTGGGGTTGGAACCTTGGCTCAGACCGTTACTGTTTCGCGAGCTTGGCACTGTCAGAATTAATTTGCATAATTTTATGCCTGCTGTACACACTTTACTTGACTTTCTTACTCATATGTCTATCTCACCTTTCATTTTGCAAGCAAACGAAAGTGACAGTTTATAGTATCCTCACGCCTTCCCACAAGGGTCGCCGAAGGGGTAGGCAGAGGTGTATAGGTAGTTCCTACACACCCAATTATTACATATTATTTATACACCCACCCGCCAGAGAAATATTTTGGGTGCCAACGTGACAGATGGCGAGTCCATCGCCGTTACTCAAGGACGACTATACATACGGCTTTTAATTTCTTCTCAGACGTATGCAGGTTTTCTCTCGATGTTTTACTTCTGTACTATTATATATAAATATCGCGTTTAAAAATAGTTAATTGTGTAATAAATACGGTTTCGACAGGCTAAACAATTGATAATCGAATTGGTATAAAGCATTATCTCAAAAAACATAATCATATGCTGTCAATATCATCTCGTTCATTAATTTATTATCGATGCATTAATAGCCGGTTGGCGATCCAAACTCGTTTTCTTTAGAGCAAAAAATCAGCAATTGTATCGAGTGAAGATAATAATTGTATTTGATATTGTTTGGGAATCTTTGGATATTTAATAAGGTGGAGAGCATGTTTGAAGAGATTGATGAATGTGTATTGAGTGAAAGAGTTAGTCAAGAAGGAATCCGTCGTTATCCCTATCCCTATACCTTTAAACGAGCAATTCTTGTATATATCTATATATATAATCTGAATCTGGGAAACGGCTCCAACGATTTTCATGAAATTTGGTAAGGGGGAGATTTCGGGGGCGATAAATCGATCTAGCTAGGTTTAATTTAAAAAAAAGTCGTTTTATCCGTGTTTTTAGGCATTGAAAATCTCTAACAATTTCATTAGTATATGAATTTCCCCACTGATAAAGCGTTGCTAAGCAACTTTAAGCCAATGAGTGTTTGGTTGTCATAAGTATGTCATTCGTATGAAAAAATATAAATCTGAAGAATACCGAGCTAAACTCTGTCATCCAGGTACTGATTATAATGTATGTATTTATGATTTTGACGTGTGTACCAGAGCAATACTAGAGGATGGATGTCCACACATTCATTACACCTAACACCTAGTATACATATCACGCGGAATCCCTAAAGGGGTAGGCAGAGGGACTAGAGCGCCAGTTTTCTCTAGACTTAAGTACATAGCTCTTTCGCTTCGTCCAAATTCATCAGTGTAACATTTAAATCCATTTCACATTATAAATACTTTATTTACTGCACACACACATACTCACATTATATATATATATATATATATATCTTTCTACTATGATTGTAAATTTTGATATGGAAGAGTGGGGTCTTCTATCACAGTTCTCTTAATACTTACAAGAAGGCCTCAACAATGATTGTTGTTACAACTTGTCATAACAGAATTAAATTCTTTTAATTCATTAATAAGTATAAGTAATAATAATTGAGTAAACAGGGTTGTACCAGCACTTACTTTTAGTCGAATATATGTTTAGGTGCCATCGTGACAGATGGCATGTCGATTGACGACCGCTTTTACAAATGTATTTTTCTAAAAATCTCTTGTTTCATGTGGAATTTGCTCCGTACGACGTGTGTTCAAAGCTTTACGGATTCTTCAAGATAACGGTCTCAGTTTTGTTTATCATTCATTACAAACTGACTCATCCCCGCTCTGTGATGTGAGAAACTTGAGGTTCAGGGGTGAGCTCACAAGTTCAATGTTCCACTTTGAAACCGTAGATCCGATCCGTACCCGTAATACCATGACTTTTGTAATCGTCCTACAAGGATGTTTTAGAGACAGATGTATGTGAGGTCTATATATCTGTCACACTCTTTCGCATTCTGATAGAATGATGGCGAAAGTTGGTTACGGGCAGTCGGTTTTACTGGTTACTTCGACACACTAACTTTGAAAGAAAACATCTTGAGTCAACTTTTCGTCAACTCTCTTTGTCGTCTCTTAGGCACAACTTTTAATACGTACGTCCTCGATTTCTTCTGCATACTTGAATACTTCAAAGAAGGATTCTTTTGAAGGAAACCATCTTGAGGATATTGAGGATTGCATACCTTTGATGAGGAATCGAGGACGTGTGTAAAGTTGTGGCTAAATCGGCATCTTGCACAAAACAGGGTTATTAACCCTATTGGGCATTAAGACGATATATATAACATACATACATACATACATACATATCATCACGCCAAGTCCCTAACGGGGTAGGCAGAGAGTGTAGAGCGCCAGTTCTCTCTAGACTTACATACCTCTTTCGCTTCGTCCACATTCATCAGTCTCTTCATACATGCTCGTCGGTTTCGAGTACTCTCAACGTTCCCGTCCTTCAGAGTCCGATCTATTTGATCCAGGTAGTTGGAACGTGGCCTTCCTCTGCCTCTTCTTGCACACACTTTTGCTTTGTATATCTGTTTCGTCAATCTTTCTTCACTCATCCTTTCTATGTGTCCAAACCAACGTAACATGCCATTCTTCATCTTTACAATCACGCCCTCATTCACGCCAGTTGATTTGCTAATCTCTTCATTGCGGATTCGATCTAATATCGTTTTTCGAAGTTTTAGCATTTTTCGCACATTTTTCTAAGAGATCGCATCTCGACTGCATTCAAGCTATTTTCAGACTTCCTCTGACATACCCAGGATTCGCTGCCATACAATAAGGTAGGTACCAATATATATATATACTAGCTGCCCGCCCCGGCTTCGCACGGGTGCAATATGTATACTAATGATAATGTATGTTATGGTGGTTTATCCTTTAGAGATAATGAAATATAATCGCGAACTTTTATATCGATCATTTGAAGATAGTCCGTAGTACATTCATTTGATCTATCTCGTAAGATTTACCCAGCGTTTGCGATTTAAGCTTGCGCACAAAAATATGAGTATCAAATATGAGGCTAGTCATCACATTACAAATCTTTGAATATTTCGTTATTTATTAAACATATGCCTGCCTACCCCTTCGGGGACCCTTGTGGGAATGCGTGAGGATATATTTTTTTTATTAAACATAATATAAACCTTCCACTTGAAACACACTTTATGTATTGCTGATAACCGCATTGAAATCTGTGGAATAGCTTAAAAGATCTAAGCGAACAGACAGCGGAAGGGTCTTCATTTCAATCGAATTCTTGTTGTAAAACGCAAATGAAGTACGACTCTCCCGCAATTGTTGTCCCAGATGACATTTGTATTTCGCGCCATAATCAATCTATGGTACGCGCCAGTTTTACTTGTTGTCTATGGTATCCCATACCAATATGCAATAAATACGAAGCTAATTGAAAAAGAATCGAATTTATAATATTTTTGGTTTCTGAATCATGATTGTCATTAATATTGTTTGATATTTGAGCATCATCAATGTTTATGGGTTGAAATAATTTAATGTATTATAAAAGTCACAAATAACACTTGGTTAAATGTATAAATAATCGATTACAAAAAAAAAATTAAAAACTTTAAATAATAATTAACATTGAATCGAATTCTTTTTTTAAAACGCAAGTGAGGAACGACTCTCTCGCAATTGTTTTTCCCAGGTGACATTTGTATTACGCGCCATAAGAAGCAATGGAAATGAAAAACCTGTTTTTATTTTATTTAACGCCTTGCGGGTGGAGTTTCATAAAATCCGTTCTTAGCTGACCTTTACACCGCGTAAGGAATACTCCTACCAAATTTCAAGTCAATCGGCCTTACAGTTCCTGAGATTTCGTGATGAGTCAGTTCAAAAATGGGATCTCCTATATATATATAGATAAAGAATTCCTGTTCTTCGTTTTTCTAGAATTCCTACCAGTTCTCCCGCCCAGCTTCATATCGTTGACCTATCGAGTTTAAATGTAAATCTATACAATCCAGGGATCCACACTAAAACTCGAAAAAACATCATAATTGGTCCAGCCTTTTCGGAAATGTTTGGTGACAAAGCACACGTACAAAACGATTGTATATCTAATACCATGATACTGCCCTTCTATAGATGACATTGAAGCTTACGTGACAATATCCACCAAGCTGTACGTTGAATATAAATAGTCGGTCGTCTGGTCTAGTGGTTAGAGCTTCTGACTGCGAAACTTGAGGTCGTGGGTTCAATCCCCGCTGAGGGCTGATATTTGTGAGATGAACACGAGTATTTGTATCTTGGATGTCCTATGTATTTATGTATATATCTATCTATTAAAAAAATATATGGTTTTCTTGATACCATACTGTCTATATGCGTGGAATTATCGCATCGTGTGAATTATTTATTATTTACTAACTATTTAGTTCTTTTTCAACGATAAACTCTTTATAACATCGTTCGTAATACCGAAAAACTTCCTATAACTAAGCAATATTGTCAATTTGGGCGGTTTACGTCAACGCCCATGCATTAATACATTCTGCTTAGCGCAACAGCTATTCTTTATGTATACTTCTACACAAATATAAGTAAATATATGGTAGCTATTAAAATAAATGTTTTATGTAAATACAACGGAAGTTGTTCTTTCATAAAAACGAACATGAATAATTTTTTTTTTTTATTCAACAAGAGTGGCAAACAAGCATACGGCATCACCTGATGGGAAACGGTTACCGTAGCCTATTTACGCTCACGATACCGAAGTATCACTTGCGCGTTGCCACTCTGTGTTCGGAGAGCTATAGTGTGTTGGCAGCATAATGGGTTTAATCCCTCTGCTTCCAACACAATGTAACAATCCTCCCCCCTCCCCAAGGAGCTCAAAAAAAATAGTGTTATTTGGCTACGGACTTCTGTAAGGTGGAGGTCCTGCCCCAGTCGGGCAGCTCCGAATTCGAACGGGAAACCCGTTATGCCCTACCTCTCTTATATTTAATTAATTAAATTTCTTCAGGCATTGGCTGCCTTGGAGCATTTATTAAAATACATTCTTCATATACATACAAAAGTGGGTGTGTGGGTGTTGCCTATACACCTCTGCCTACCCCTTCGGGGACTCTTGTGGGAAGGCGTGAGGATATATTATTATTATACATTCTTCTTCATTTCCGCAATGTCGTTATAAAGGTCTGTGTTGTTTCCGACAACATTGCAGGTACGATGACTTCAGGTAAAGGTCAGACTGCTGTAAGCGGACACTGGTATCCTTAAATGTCATATAGTACAAATTATAAAAAAGCCGTCGTGACCGACTTGTTCAAAGATTGTGGTGTGACTAATCACTGTACTTAAGTTCAGAAAAACTCATTGGTACAGTCGGGATTCGAACTTGCGACCTTTGCGTCGCAGGCAACTGCTCGAGCCACTCGGCCACCACGGCCCACTTAAATGTGATTATGTTAATTACATTTACTATGTTACTCGGCTCCAGGCTTTCAATCTTTTGATGAACATTATTATTGAATATGCTCCGCGGTTTCACCCACGTTTAATTAATATAAATGATAACTTATCTTTCTTGGTTAGAACCATTATGATGTAATAGCCTTCCTCAATAAACGGGCTATCTCTAGCAGATTTTTTCTAATCGGTTTTTTAATACCTTACATAATCTCGAGACAATGCCACACCAATTGACCTACCACCAAAATAAGCATAGCTTTTGTTATGGTTGAAAACAACGATGTATTTTCTTATGCAATATAGACATATATATGTAGGTATACCAACGGCATCCAAGACTAAGGTACAATTACTCGTGTTAATTATATAATTTAAATATTAAAAAATCATAGATTAAACGAAACGTCAAGAGTACTCGAAACCGACGAGCATGTAAGGGACTGATGAATGTGAACGAAGCGAAAGAGGTATGTAAGTCTAAAGAGAACTGGCGCTCTATACTTTCTGCTTACCCCGTTAAGGACTCGGCGTGATGCTTTGTATGATGATATGTATGTATATAGGCTAAGAGAGGTAGGGCATAACGGGTTTCCCGTTCGAATCCGGAGCTGCCCGACTGGGGCAGGACCTCCACCTTACAGAAGTCCGTAGCCAAATAACTCAATTTGTGTTGTGTTCCTACGCGGTGAATAAGGTTTCCAGTAATGAGCTCCTTGGGGAGGGGGGAGGATTGTTACATTGTGTTGGAAGCAGAGGGATTAAACCTATTATGCTGCCAACACACTATAACTCTTCGAACACAGAGTGGCAACGCGCAAGTGATATTTCGGTATCGTGAGCGTAAATAGGCTACGGTACCGTTTCCCATCAGGTGGGCCGTATGCTTGTTTGCCACTCTTGTTGTATAAAAAAAAATATATATATGTATGTATAATATACTGAATTTCAATGAAGGTGCATCCGCTAGTACGTCAATAGTACAGCTTATGTATGAACCTACTAATGATCTGCAATTGATCGCTCCCTGTCAACAGATCAAACAATAGTTTCTATGTAAACAACTGATAAGCACGTATCTTTCAAATCGTACTCTCAACGTCATTGAACCGTTTCTCATAAGGTCTAGGTTATCTCGGTAGGGTAACGCAAAATTTCGGGCAAATGAAAGTGATCTTTATTCGTTAACGGAATAATGTTGACAATTGACAGCCTTCAATTGAAGTGCAGACGTGCTTATCATTATGATGCGAAGCATTATCATAGTAACTAAACAAACTTTGTAAATAGAACGTGACAGTCGAATGATATAATTTATTTCCTTATCGTCTGCTCTGTGCTGCGACTTACGACTGCTAGCAGTCAAATACAGTTATATTCTATAGCGAATCTTAGGGGCAGGATTTTTTTTCGTTTTCGAATTTTCGTATAAGGAAATTAAGGAATAGTAACCGAATTTCTTATAACCTTCCGTAAATCAGACCAAACTTTCCTAGAAACAATATAATCCAAGATTAAATTACAAATGTTCGAGTAAAAATTGGTTAAGTTATCCGGCGATTTCTCTAAAGATATGGGTTTTCTACAATGTACGTTTTATTTTTCCAGGCGATAAGTCCGCGGCACTGCCACATCGCCGCTCACGATGCTGCGCCCGGAGTCACCTCTCGCTGACCACCGCAGCCTCCTGCCGCGTCGCCTGCTCCCTGTCAAAGCGCAGATAGCACCAGTTGAAAAGCGCAAGAACAGACGCTCTCTAGAGCTCAACCCGCCTGAACATGCCCCTTACGATTACCCCAAGCTACTTATTTCCAAAACCACAGACTCACTGAACACAGAATGTCCTAGAAAGCACATCAACAAACAAGACTCCACAGACAGTCTTAAACGAGCACTTTTATCTAAAGATGATAAGAAAGGGCCACTCAAAGAATCTGATAAGAAGCTTATAAAACAGGATTCAAGTGAGAGCCTGAAGAAGGCTCTACTGGCCAGACAGGATTCGACGGACAGTGCTAAAAGAAAAGATGCGCAAACAGAAACGAAACGCAAAGATGAAGCGAAGAGGGTAGAGGTGAAAAGAGGAAGTGACAAAAAGGGGTTACTGGAGACAGATATTGACGAGCCTTGTAAGAGGATATACGAGAGGAGATCGGGCTGCGCCAAACCTACCCTACCTCCTGTCGCGGAGAAGGGAGCAGGTTCACCCAGCTCCCCCAATGGCAGTCAGAACACTCCAAGTGTGGCCGCTGTGGCAGAGGGACTTGTAAGATGGGGCAGTGGCCTCCTGTCACCTCGGGAAGAACCCGGGTTGAGACCAGCTCGAAGTTGGTATGGATATGGCACGCTACCGACTGACAGCGATAAGGTATGTATTATTCACACATTTAAGGTCGTATGTACTTTGTTATCAGTTATCATGACAAGCCGCGTAAACACAGTAGATACAATATTTTTATGTGATGTTGTATGATGTTGAAGGTCATTATTTCTAATAACTGGTTTATGTATTTTCATTTAAATTCTTAGTCGTTTAAGGTGTGATGAAGGTAAATATTAATTTTTTATTTTATCACAAATACGTATCTTTTGAAAGTTGCCCTGATTGTCGTTGGGAATGTTCAGTGGTTTGATGCGAATGGTAACAATTTGAATGTGGAGGCCAAATGAATTATTAGCTTTTAATTTACCTTACTTTAGATCGGTATTTAAATAATTTATTCGTTTTTAAATACCGATTTAGTTGAAAATTAGACTGTCCATCTGTTCCCTTGAACACATTTTTATATTCACAGAAAATATTTAAATTACGTACTAACAACGCCAAGACTATTATGTATGTATTGAGTTTAAACATGTTGTTCCGTTTCGTTTGGGACAGCTGTCCGTTCGAACAAAATGGCGGACTGAATAAAACCGTCATTGTTGAAATTCATTAACCTACAGGTATGACAGTGCTAACAACTGTTAAAATAATTACCATCTAAAGAATAACGGCGAGTTCCATTGCTACTAATTTGACATACTACTTACATACTTAATTTGACGCCGACTAGTCTAGTGGTTAGAGCTCCTGACTGCGAAAAATGAGGTCGCGGGTTCGAATCCCAGCGAGGGCAGATATCTGTGTGATGAACACGAGTATTTGTCCCTTGAATGCCTTGTACACTTTTCGTCCAAGATGAACTATGTATCTATTTATATAAGTAAACATATCGTTGTCTCGGTACCATAACACAAGTTTATCTTAATTTGGGGCTATTTCAATTTGTGTGTACTTATCCCGAGGTATTTATTAATGAATCCCTATCATAATGACCACATAATGACCAGAGCAGCTTTTAAGGCATGAAGACATATTTACCTTATTGTATGGCAGCGAATCCTGGGTATGTCAGAGGAAGTATGAAAATAGCTTGAATGCAGTCGAGATGCGATCTCTTCGAAAAATGTGCGGCGTAACGATATTAGATCGAATCCGCAATGAAGAGATTCGCAAATCAACTGGCGTGAATGAGGGCGTGATTGTAAAGATGAAGAAAGGCATGTTACGTTGGTTTGGACACATAGAAAGGATGAGTGAAGAAAGATTGACGAAACAGATATACAAAGCAAAAGTGTGTGCAAGAAGAGGCAGAGGAAGGCCACGTTCCAACTACCTGGATCAAGTAGATCGGACTCTGAAGGACGGGAACGTTAAGAGTACTCGAAACCGACGAGCATGTATGAAGAGACTGATGAATGTGGACGAAGCGAAAGAGGTATGTAAGTCTAGAGAGAACTGGCGCTCTATACTCTCTGCCTACCCCGTTAGGGACTTGGCGTGATGATATGTATGTATGTATGTAAAACATATTTCACTGTATCCACATCCATCAGTCTTCATTATTTTCACAAGCTCGCTGGTTTCAACTTCCATCCTTACGGTTCGATCCAAAAGAATGCATATTAACACTTCCCAAGCGAGAAGGGATTTGTAGGCATGTGTCACGTCACAGATGCCAATTGGTAGTCAGCGGCCATATCTCAGGTATGTTATGTACGTACATAGGTACCTGATAAGAATGCGCGGAACCTTTGGATTTTGTAGGTGCTGCTGGCCTTTGTCCAGGCGTGGGATACATATTACTAATGAAAAAAAAAGAGTTAAGAGAGGTAGGGCATAACGGGTTTCCCGTTCGAATTTGGAGCTGCCCGACAGGGGCAGGAGCTCCACCTTATAGAAGTCCGTAGCCAAATAACACAATTTATTGTGTTGTGTTCCTACGCGGTGAATAAGGTTTCCAGTAATGAGCTCCTTGGGGAGGGGGGAGGATTGTTACATGGTGTTGGAAGCAGAGGGATAAAACCTTATGCTGCCAACACACTGTAACTTTTCAAACACAGAGTGGCAACGCGCAAGTGATACTTCGGTATCGTGAGCGTAAATAGGGTACGGTAACCGTTTCCCATCAGGTGGGCCATATGCTTGTCTCTCTCGACTCTTGTTGTATAAAAAAAAAGAGTATGTACTATAAGTTCTTTTGACTTGGATAAGGTACGCTGTTAGCTACGATGTTATTCGCGAAATGTCAACAAATGAAGAGTGATTGTGTATGTTGAACCAATCGCACCTCACGACCAGGTGCGAAAGTGTCTCCTACCAACGGTTTAGCTTAGCTTTATTCCATTACATTTGTTTTGTGATTGTACGTATTTGTACGAAGCTGTAATGCTACGACTGATTAACATGGATTCGCCTCCTTACATTTTTAAAATAAATGTGTACATACTAGATCATGCCCCGCGGATTCACCCGCATAAAATTCTATTTCAGTTGTAAACTTCTTCCAAGGTGAAAAAAGGTAGTATGTGTTTCCCACATGCGTTCAGCGCATCAAGCATTGCAGTTAATTGCATCTCAATTGGAACCGACAGAATACGGATGCGGGAAGTCACATTTAATTTTCATTCTACATTTAATTTATATTTTCCCACTGTTTTTACTTTTTGTCGGAAGTCGTTAGGGATAACACGCGTTGTCGTGTGACATTTCGTCGTGAGTGTCGAGCGCGATCGGACGCGCGCGACTCGCTTTGCGAGCGTGATAATGACCTCGAGGGTCAATAGTAGTGGATATCTTATCACGTGTTTTATGCGAATTACTTATTAAGTTTCCAAGTGTATTGATCATTCGTGACATAAGGTGTAATGTGAAGAATTGACAAGATTTGTTGGCTTTTAAAATTACTTTTACAACATGCCGAGCGCTGATATTGGACGGGCGAGGGTAAATACGCATATTTTTATATTGTATATCTATACTAATATTATAAAGGCGAAATTATTGATACCTGTCGTATTGCTGCTTTGAGAATTTGTCAACTCAATTATTCAATGAAGTCATAGACATTCCGAGTGGTGTTCTGGAGTTCACAGTCTAACCGAGCAATGGGGCTTAGTGGACTAGTAGAACCTACTGTTGTAGTAGACTACTGTTATCAAGTTACGATAACTTTGTTTATGTACGAATGTTTATATATTACGATTATATCATTACGATTACACATTTTTATTATTATTTATTCCTTTATATAATTATAGGAATATTAGAATTAAGTTCTTATTCTACTACTAAAGGCAGAGAAGTGAAGAAGTGAAGTTCAGTGAAGGTAGAACCGAAATACCCACTTTTGGTCTGAGATATATTTTAGTTGCCAATGTGGCCAGATAGGGACACCTTCGCCGTTAGTCAAGCACGACTATACAATAC
Source organism: Drepana arcuata (assembly GCA_016069955.1). NCBI lineage: Eukaryota > Metazoa > Arthropoda > Insecta > Lepidoptera > Drepanidae > Drepana > Drepana arcuata. Next base: position 62,665 of record JACCPG010001577.1, read on the forward strand.
GTCGTTTAATTTCTTCTCAAATGTATGCAGGTTTCCTCTCGATGTTTCCTTCCTCTAAAGCTTGTGGTCTAGTTTATCACTTAGTTTCTTAACTCATTGGTGTAGTCGGGACTTGCAATCTTTGCTATTAGGCTTTTGGCCGTTATGACTATCGGTTCAATGATTGCGCAGTCCAAAGCCCTTAATTATTATTATTATTACAATGACTCTTAGAAGCCGTGACAGATATATATCGGAAAGAATGCTAAACGAAAACGAAGTTAAATAAAAGCACAGGTTTGAGAATGATAAATGTATTGTCTGTGCCGAAGTATACCTACACAAAATGTTTAATAATCCGATCTATTTTCTATGACACGAGTGAAACTGCGGGCAAAGCTAGTAAATGATAAAACATTTATATACCATTAATTACACTATATATTAAAATATTTACGGAGAACTTTTTGCCGAAGCAAAAAAAATATTTTTATTTTAGTTTATAAATATTAGAAATAGAACAATATAGAAATATAATATAAAACATAAAGAAAACCCCAATATCTCTCAAGTACGACTATTCATGCGTCTTCGAATCTCTTTTCGTCAGTGTCTTAACGGTATTAGTCAGATAAAATCTATTGCTGTAGTCGAGATTCGAACTTGCAATCATTGCGTCTCAGGCGGCTATATAATACCTCACACAGCCACCACGGCTTCTTTAAAGTTTACCTACTAGAAGTTTAACGTTGATTATATGATGTTGATAGCATTGAAAATGTTACCCTTTGCCCTATGACCTCAGTTGATTAGCAGGCTATCTAGCGAATTTATTTTTTCACGGATTTATTAACGCCTCGGTATTGTTGTGCCTGAGATTAGCGCGTCCCAATATAAAACCAATCCTCATCAGGTATTGTATGATGACATTTGTAAAGTACTAGCAGGGCACCGCGGTTTCACTCGCGTAAATTTTGACCAAATTCCGGTCAGCCGTTCTGGCATGATTTTAACAAATATCTAATGATCCTCGCATATTTTGCATTATATAATATTGATAGGATTTTTCGACGAGGTTGCGTTGTTCTGGTGGTTAGAAGGCGTTCTTTTACGTACGATGTATTCGGTAGGTAGGCAGTAGGTAGGTCTGTTGATATTCAATGTCAGCCAAGCTGTGATATATTCTGCAATTTTAGTAATAATAGTAATAGTACATTTATTTATTCAGACAGTGTCCATTTTGTTAGTAAATGATTTTCTTACATCTATGTTAGTAAATATAATTTAGCGACACATGTGTGCAAAAGTGCTGGTCAGATATATTCAAATAGGATTATCTGACCAGCACAGTAATAATACAAAATATTTACGTAAGGCGAAGAAATGCACTAAGCGTGAACTGTGGTGCTTTTGATGTACGCATATTATGTCCTTAATAGTTTCTAGTCACCATCCCTCACGGGGTAGGCAGTTAGAGTAAAGCGTCAGTCAGTCTCTAGACTCACCTCTTTCGCTTCGTCCACGTTCATCAGTCTCTTCGAACATGCACGCCGTTTTCAAGTACTCTTGACGTTCCCATCCTCAAGTGGGTAGTTGAAACGTGGCGTTGCTCTGTCTCTTCTTCCACACACTTTCGCATGTTAACAACATTGAAATAATATAATATTTAATTACATATATTTATATCTTTGGGTATCATTGAAAATGTTATACAAAATAGCTTTATAATTTATATTAATAATATTCTAATAATAAATTTAATTTAAATATTTAATCCTTTCGTAAAATTTTTTTTTAAAAGATGGAAACGTATTTTAATTATATGGTTTGCAAGGTATAAGTAGAAACTGTTTTCTTTTTGTTTGTCGAATTTTGCTCCAACAGTGTATGATGTGAGTGGTTAAGAGATGAATGAGCCAAAAACCGACTCGATGATTCACGTGGCCTTGTCCAGATGGAATCCAGAATCCAGATGCACTTTTCAAATCCACCCACACTTCTTTGTTCCTTTTTTATTAAATATGTGACGTTCAATATGTGTTCCCTGTGTCCCTTACGTTGAATAAAACATTTTGATATTTTGATTTTGATATAAGAACAAATAGACAGACAAAAATAAAGATATTTTTGTATATGTGCCGTGTATACATCCGTATGCATTAAGTAAAAAGCGGTTATTTTAATATTACAAACAGACTCCATTTTTATTTATTTGTATGGATTAAAAACATGTCTAGGACAGCTTCTTAGCTCGCGAACCAGTCACACTTGAAGCCATGTTTGCTAAGCACCTAGGAAGTGCCTCACTGGACGCCCTTTGTCTCCCCGTTGTTCGGTTAAGTAGCAAAAGTTCCCGGAACTAACGCTACGGTAGACAATAAAAAAAAAAGCACAGGCTGTATCAACGTTCACCAACTTTCTTGTCGAGATATATCCCGACAAGAAACTAGATAACGTGCCGTTCTTCGCACAAGTCTTGTACAAGCCTTGTATAGTTACGTCTGTAGCTGATAAAAGATTTATACGATATCGTTTACAGAATTCCTTAGTTCGAACACCATTACATCTTACGAAGTAAGCCCGTCTATCTTCCATACAGACTCCGTACAGACGGGACTTGAAAACTACTGAACAAATTTGATGCGGTTACCGTCAGTGATATAACTCTTCAGGGCAGCTAGTTAGATATGTACACTTACAAATTACATTTACTAAAGGGTTCGGAAAACATGGGGAACACACATGTTTTTCAAGATAGCATGTTCGAATCCCGACTGTTATGATTTTTCTGAACTTAAGTTAAGTGATAAGTTATACGACTGCTTTACGGTGAAGAAAGACATCGTGACGAAACCTGCATACATACAATTGATAAGAAATTCTAAGGCGTATGTATTTTCGTGCTTTAGTAACGGCGATGAACTCGCCATCTGCCACGTTTGTACCTAAAATATAACTGGCGGAAAGCAGGTGTGAGTACTAACTAGTCCTCTGCCTACCCCTTCGGAGACCCTTATGGGTAAACGTGAAGATAAAATATGTTATTGTTAGATAGACTTGTAAATAGCACCCGTATAGAACGCGAAGCTTGGGGCAGCCGGGGACGTTAGTCATTGTTAATTGGCGGCGCACACACTATATATACCAAGCGTTCTCGCGTTGCCAGGGAGAAAAAAAAATTGCTATCAGTAAATTTACAAAAAAGAGGCTTATTATTAAACATAACCAGTTCCGTTTTATTCAAGAAAACTTGATACACCTATTTTTAGATTGGTCTTTTTGTCAAACTAGATCTTGTTTAATTTGGCAAGACTGACGTACCTATATTCAACGGTTTGAGTTGAAAAAAATACGTATTTTTGTGTACTTGCCCACTTGCTAAACCTGTCAGGCTTACGACGGATATTTACATATTTTTGCCACTAAGATGGCAATCGAACCGACAAGAAGTTTCCGCTGCCTAAAGTCTTCGCTGGGCTATCAATCGCGTGTTGCCGACCTTGCTATATAAAATATTGTTTAAAATTGACGTAAAACGTAGACTCAATCAAATAGCTTATTATTCTAACACCGAATATATGATAGCGAAGCATGGTAATGAGATGCTGCTTTTGCAAACGCCTAAGTAAAATCTTCACTAAGTAAATATAGCGTAATTAAAAAAAAATATGGTTAGTTGTTTCGCTGTTAATACTCCGGACTATCTTTCTCAGTAACATACATACATATCATCACGCCGAGTCTCTAACGGGGTAGGCAGAGAGTATAGAGCGCCAGTTCTCTCTAGACTTCACACACCTCTTTCGCTTCGTCCACATTCATCAGTCTCTTCACGCATGCTCGTCGGTTTCGAGTACTCTTGACGTTCCCGTCCTTGAGCGTCCGATCGATTTGATCCAGGTAGTTGGAACGTGGTCTTCCTCTGCCTCTTCTTGCACACGTCTCAGTAACAGTTTTTTATTTTTAATACCAATTGTGCTCCGCGATTTTATCCGCGTTTAACTTGCTTATACACAATATAAGCTTATTGATTATAATTCTAAGTTACTCCATATAACATTCGCTATTCGCTAGTGTAAGTCCCGTCAGAATCGGTCCAGCTGTTTTGGAGGATGGCCAGAACATACAGGACCTAATCCTAATGCATATGTTAATGGGAGCAGTACCCAACACACATATGTTTATCTATACTTTCATATGCATTTACTAAAAAAATCTACATGATATAGTTTCGTAGTGAAAATTACCCCCTTTAATAATGTTGTCGTTTGGTTATGTTTGGAGCTATTTATTGCATAATCATTTTGAGGATATATTCACAATATCCGTAAAATTCTAGAAGACAAGAGTTCTATTTATTGAGACACTCTGTATTTAAGTTACGGAATATATGTAATATTCTTCCGTCACAGATATTTTAACATACATATCATTCCCTCACGGGTTAGGCAGTGAGAGTAGAGCGCTAGATTTCTCTACACTTACAAACTCTTTCGCTTCCATGTTCATCAGTCTATTCATATATGCTCGCCAGTTTTAAATATTCTTATATATACATATATATCATCACGCCAAGTCCCTAACGTTAATATTCCCTAATATTCATCATCATCATATCATCACGCCAAGTCCCTAACGGGGTAGGCAGAGAGTATAGAGCGCCAGTTCTCTCTAGACTTACATACCTCTTTCGCTTCGTCCACATTCACCAGTCTCTTCATACATGCTCGTCGGTTTCGAGTGCTCTTAACGTTCCCGTCCTTCAGAGTCCGATCTATTTGATCCAGGTAGTTGGAACGTGGCCTTCCTCTGCCTCTTCTTGCACACACTTTTGCTTTGTATATCTGTTTCGTCAATCTTCACTCATCCTTTCTATGTGTCCAAACCAACGTAACATGCCTTTCTTCATCTTTACAATCACGCCCTCATTCACGCCAGTTGATTTGCGAATCTCTTCATTGCGGATTCGATCTAATATCGTTACGCCGCACATTTTCGAAGAGATCGCATCTCGACTGCATTCAAGCTATTTTCATACTTCCTCTGACATACCCAGGATTCGCTGCCATACAATAAGGTAGGTACCAATATCGCGTTGTGGACAGCAACTCGAGCATTCTTGCTCAGACTTTTACTGCCCATCAACGCCGACATGGCTCCATTCACCTTATTTCCGGCAGTTATCCTTCTTTCAATATCTTTTCATACTTTCCATCTCGTGTGAACATGCTTCCAAGATATACAAATTCATTCACTTGCTCTAGAATTTGCCCATTTACCGATATAGCACACTCGGTCACTTGTTCCCTAATATTCTTGACGTTAAATTTATAGTTTGATTGAGGTAGTTGTAACGTTATCTTCCTCTACATCTACCTCCAGTTAGACTTATTGTCAGTGAATTCTACTACGTACTTGTTCCCCTTCAAATAAAACCGGCTCGGTGTATGTGGGTTGGATAGTTTCAAAGTTTATAAAGGACTAGCGGCCCGTCCCGGCTTCACACGTGTGGACATTTTATTTAGGCGTAATTTTTTTTTCTTGCAATTAAAATAGCATATATTAATCAGTGATAATGTAGCATTCAAATGGTGAAAGTCGGTCCAGTACTTTTTAAGCCAATTCGTTACAAACATACTTACATAAAAATCTTTCCTCTTTATAGTATTAGTATAGACATAGGGGGAATCGTTTTTTCTATATATGAAAGAGAGAGATAGATTTCCCTAATAATTATTAAGATGCTTTAATTAAAGCATCATAGACTTAAATAAATAATTTATTGGTAATTTATATCATCAACTTTGTTGCAGATTGTGTTCGATTAAAATTTGTAAACAGTGATTATGGAAAAATATTACTAAACCTGCGTCATCTGGCCATGTTTACTTATTCATATAAATAAATTGTTTGTAACATACAAACAAATAGCCGGTTGTTTCTGGACACAAACAGTTAATCACAATATTGTTAATAATCGCAAGTCTCCTCAAGTGTCATCATGTCGTCATGGCATATGAATAAGCTATAGCTTTTATTCTGGATCCCCATTGGCGTGGTTGTCAATTTATAGTAATTTACTTAATTTTAAGTAAATTTAATATTGAAGTATGTATTAATTTAAGGAATAAGAATATTATTGTGTTGCTACGCCCATCAGGGTATACTGTCAGTTTATAAAATTGTAAGCTGTTGCAAAATATTAAATAAATAAATAAATAAATAAATAGTAGTGGATTCGACCCTCGCAAAAAAATGTGATGAACTGTACGAGAGCAATTGTGGCAGTTTTCACTTGTCACGTTCAGATTAAGTATGAAGTAATAGTACTTGTACTACATACTAATATTTCAAGAAAAAATATTTTTTCTTTTGTGAGCCCGTTTATTGAGGAAGGCTTTCTTTATGAACTAATCAAATTTAAGCAGGGTTAATCCTTTCGCTTCCTTAAAATTTGATTACATTGGTAGATAATTATAAAGATAATAAAATATGTATAGTCATGCTTGAGTAACGGCGATGGACTCGCCATCTGTCACGTTAGCACCTAATATACCTCTGGCGGAAAGTGGGTGTGTGGGTATTACCCATAAACCTCTGCCTACCCCTTCGGGGACCCTTGTGGGAAGGCGTGAGGATATGAGGTAGATAATTGAGTAACAAACATCCTCACATGATAATATGTGAAGACGTCTGTTAATCAATTATCTTTTAGTGTTATATGAACAGGATATATAACTGTAGGCGACACATCCTTTAGCCTTCTGCTGTAGCTATTGACGGCCCGTCCAAGGACTTATGAAGGTTATAGTCACATCCGCAAGGACGATGCCAGCTATTGGCAAACACTCCTGTCCGATCGATGGATTTGAGGTACATATATGGCACACATTATTGATACTAGAAAGACCCTGATTTTTTTAAATTGAGAATCTGTAAAAGTTTGGACGCAATTCAAAGTCGTGTGTCGTACTTGAGGAACGGCGACGACTTCGTCGTCTGTCATGACGAAGTTGTCGTTACAGTCCTAAGAACAACTAATCCGATTAGAAAAAGTTTTTGCAATGGATAGCCCGTTGATTAAGGAAGGCTGTTCACGTTGGATCTCGACTTCCAAACATGACTTACGTCCCGTTATTCCAAAATATTTAGACAATTTTCCTTATTGAATTTGCCGCATCCACTTTTACACAATATTATCGAAGCATAATTATTTATAAATGTACTTATCAGTAGTCAGTTATTGTTTAAATAGGTCGAGCTTGCCTTCCGTCGGTATAAATAAAAGTTTCTGTAGATTTTTATGAAACATTGATAGGTGATAGATAGGTATATGAAATATTTCTCATAGGTGTTTGCTGTCGGTATGAAATATCTTAATACTGAATCAAACTTAATGTTTACTAAGAAATTTTGAAGATTGACCCTCCAATGACGTAAAATAAGTTGATCTTTTAATTATATACCCTCACGCCTTCCCACGAGGGTCCCCGAAGGGGTAGGCAGAGGTGTATAGGTAGTACCCACACGCCTACTTTCCGCTAGAGATATGTTTTAGGTGCCAATGTGACAGATGGTGAGTCCATCGCCGTTACTCAAGCACGACTATACACACGCTACACACGACATTTGAATTTCTTCTCAGACGTATGCAGGTTTCCTCTCGATGTTTTCCTTAATCGTAAAGCTCGTGGTGTGACTAATCACATTACTTGAGTTAAGAAAAACTGATTGCTGCTGTCGGGATTCGAACTTGCGATATTTGTGTCGCAGGCAACTAATCGAACCACTTGGCCACCACGGCTACTATAAAGTATAAGATGTAATAAAAAATATATATATATTTCTCTTGCCTTAAGCACCGCCCTGAATTCTCATGGTTATAGTTGAGATAAGTTATTGTATATGGGTCACTTTACGTATCGCTTTCAGACACATACCGACGCGGCGGGGCATTTATTTTATTTATTACAAAGGCGAAAACTTATAGAACATAATATTTGTTAGTTTCGTTCATTATTATATTTAAAAAAAAAACTATTTTTACGCCTCCCCACTCCACAAGGGTAAGCAGGGTGTGTAGGTTTCCACACACGCATTTTTCGCCAGAGATATATTTTAGGTGCCCATGTGATAGATAGCGAATCCATCGCGGTCTCTCAAGACGAGTATACATACTCTTTTTGAACTTCTTCTCAAACGTATGCAGGTTTACTCTCGATAACTTACTGGGTGGCAGAGCTCGTGGAGTGACTAATCACTGTACTTGAATTCAGAAAACACATTGGTACAGTCGGGACTCGAACTTGCAATCTTTGTGTTGCAGGCAACTGCTCCAACCACTCGGCCACCACGGCTCCATATGTAATATGCACGGATATATAATAAAATGTTATTAGGCAGCTGTGCCTCGCGACTTCGTCCGCGTGGAATTTTACTTAGTCTTTGTTTGGTTTCTAAAAGACAAGCTAAGTTACTCCTTTTTGCATTAGCTATCTGCTAGTGAAAGTCCCGTCAAAATCGGTCCTGTCGTTTTAGAGATTAGTCGGAACAAACAGACAGACATAAAAAAAATTAAAATTGATATATGTAACGTGTATACATCATCGTGTGTATATAAATATGCACTTAGTAAAAAGCAGTTATATTAATGTTACAAGCAGACACTCCAATTTTATTTATTTTTATAGATGTCACTGTGGATTGTCATTTAATATGTAATGCGATTATTTTCTTCTTCTTTTGCTTCTAGACATGATTTAATACTGATTTAAACTTGATTTAAATCTGTGTTAAGTTGGTTTATACAATTACACTATGATTTTTTACAACACTAAACTGGCAAATGACATGCAGTTACCGCCGCCTTTGGACGCTTGCAACAATAGGGACATCGCTCGCGTTGCCGACTCTGCAAGAATCTCCTTAATATTTCTTGAAAACCTTTATGCTGTTCTACGTGTGCTGAGTGAATCTCATGGACAGTTCTTCGCTTCTTTCTCATCTCTTCTTTAAAAATATCATGGAGGCATGGAATATTAAAACGAGTCAGATCAAAGATAAGGTGTCTGTCGTGTAGAAAGGTTTAGAGGGTTATAGAAGATGGATTAAAGACGCTGATTTTAAATTAGTCTTATCAATATCAATCCATATTCATGTCTTGTCTTTCATGTCTAGTCTTATCAATATCAATCCATATTCATGTTATAAATCCGGAAGTTATTCTGTTTTCCAGCTGAGCCGACTTGGTTGTTTGGTTTGCTTGGTTGTTATTAGGATGAATATTGAGTGACATTTAACTGAGGACATGGGGTTTTATTGCGATAAAAAACTCAACCACTTAGGGGGTTGATGGAACTAAGACGTTACGTAAGTCAGACTGAGGTAACCGCTTATCATAAATTGTGATATATGGTTTCATAGATTTGTTTTGTTGTCAGAATAGACGTGATTAACGGCCAATTTATCCGTTGGAAATTGTTTTGCGAGTCGAAATCGAAAAATTGAGAAGATACGAGTAGTTCGTCCAAGGCACGCGGCCAAAACAACCACGGAAGTAGCGAGGTTATGTAACACCGTCTACTGAAGTATGTTTCAGTATTACACCAGAGTATTTCAGGATCAACTAGACTTGCTCTCGTGGCAGTGACATACAAAACGCGTGGGCCATTGTTAAGTGTATTTTTAACGTTTAACTGTGTGCGTGTGTAATGGTGTGTGCGTTCTGAAGGTTCATATTTTTTAAAGGTCGTTTTTATCGTTTGGCTTGTTTGTTTTGATGCTTGTTTTTTTTATTCTAACAAAGCATTTAATAAGGCAAAAAATAAGGTTGATTCCTAGTTTTTTAATTATCAAGTTTTCTGACTGTTCTTTCAGAAGTATATATGCGTATGTTGTAAGTAATAATAATAAGTTGTTGTAAGGTAAGTATTAGATTCTTAAATCGGCTTCTAGATCAAAAGCTGGTGTATCAATTGCAATAAAATTCTTCAGTTAAACTGTTACGTTTACCGCAAATAGTGACCTTGAGCGTATGCGTTGCCTTGTATATGAACCTATATATATGTATATGTATCATTTTGCTTGCGTAATAGAAATTACCATCGTAGTTGGGGGGTAAACTGTTTTATGACGAACGAGTGTTTAATTAAATTAGTTCGTTTAAAAAGCCGTGATAGCAGAGTGGTTCAGATAGTTAGTTATCTATGAGAATGAGAGTACAGTGTGTGTGTGTTGTTACTAGCTAAATACCTCTGTGTACCCCTTAGGGGAGGCCCTTGTGAGAAGGTGATATGACTTCATGTTGAGTTTCTCTAGGTCAGGGTAGACGAACCTTTATGCATCAACGTGCCATTTTTTCTGAAAAATTTATAATGGTGTCATTGTCGTCGTGCCTTCCAATAATTTTGACTTTCAGATTATTTGGAAAATAATAATAATTTGCATTGCAATGCATTTTTTACACATGTTTTATGATCGGCGACGTGCCCAAAATATTGTGTCGCGTGCCATCAATGGCACGCGTGCCATTGGTTCGCCTACCCTGCTCTAGGTATATATTTAAACTAATGTATGTTTAATAGTCGCTGATTCATTTAGTACAGATTTTTCTAGTTGGGATTTCTCACAATGCATGTAAGAAATATATGTATTATTAAAGCAATAACAATAAAAAAAAAAAAATTGTACTCGTGCCAGCAGTATAAGGGGCGATTTAATAGACGATATGTCTTTTTCACCTCTGGAGCTCCAGAAACCTTTACCCAAAGTACAGAACGCTGTACACTATCTTTATAGTAGGATTTTCCGTTTTGTCTGCTAAGCATCGTCAATGATCACGTGATCAACATTAATCCCTTCACCCGTTTAACCTAAAACTAGAACAAAAATGGGTTAACACACACGGCTCCACATAAACCTCCATTATTACAAGTTGAGGAAAGAGGGGTAGCTCTGTCCAAAACATGTGACGCGCGCTTGTGGCGTGTAGTATATTAATTAAGAAAATACGACTAAATTATAATGGCACGTAAATCCAACGACCAAGGTGTGTTCATTATTACTCGCAATTTATCTATTTAGCTTTTGCAAGTAAGACACTTTTATTGAATACTATACGAGGTTAACGATAAAATTAACTTTGTATCACTGAAGAAGAAAATTAGGGTGGTTTTTCTAATTGTAAAAGTCAGACCAATGCATTGGTGTTATCATAGCTGGGCTTGATTCGGTAGTATGAATAAGAAATACATTGTTACTACTAAACGCACAAATATTGTGTAAGACATACATACATACATACATATAATCACGCCTCTTTCCCGTAGGGGTAGGCAGAGACCACTTCTTTCCACTTGCTACGATCCTTACATACTTCTTTCGCTTCGTCCACTTTCATTATTCTCTTCATACATGCTCTTCGGTTTAGGACATGTATGTAAGACAAGTATGGTTTAATTACACTATTTTTACTCACTTCTTATACTGGGGTTAAATGGCTATTTATATCGCGAATTTATCTGTGGTACACAATCAGTCAGAATAATTAATATAAGCTATGAGCTACGAGACTTACAAATTCCAAATTTTATTGAAATCCGTTGACGCTCCATAAGCAAAGTACTCTGTTGAAAGTATTAACTTAAATAGTCGCGTTCACATAATGTCAGATTCTGTCCCTGCAGGACTCTAAATCTGCGACTCCAAGCTCCACAGCTAGGAACTCTTAACACTCCGAAGCTGTCTTCTTATAGCTTTGTACGGTTTATCCTCATCTTTTAGGGTCTAACAAAGTCACAAATATTCCATACGTACTCAATCCATACGTTCTCTCATACGTACATTGTTTTGAGTTCTTTTGATGTTCCCAACCTTGATTGTTCGTCCGATTTGATCTAGTAAGCCACTTTCGCATTATATATATATTTCGTCGACCTTGCTTCACCCATCCTTTCTATATAATTATTATAACAAGTATGTTAAAATTACTTACAGTAAGGACGCACCTTCGCAATTATTGCACCAGTTCATTGGACTAAGCAAGTGCTACAAACTGCTTCACAAAAGAAACATTTAGGAAGGCTATATGTTTGCTCCATTTAAAATATTCATCAAAGTAGTGGAGTGATTATGAATTAAGTTGTTTAGTTGTGACCTTGGCTCAAGGTCTTCATTGTTGTATTCTAGAATTAGAATGCTCAAGTGTTCAGAATTCATTGAATTCGAGCATTGACGCAGGAGCTGCCTATCGCTTAATAGTTCATTGTTTATTTAATTATTATTTTTGGGAATATTTTTTTGAGTGATGCCATTACTATACTAATACAAACCGATGGTGTGTTACCACCAGTTTGTTTGCAAATAAGATAATAATAACAAACCAACAAATATTGTACGTAATCCTCTGAGTGATTGTATTGTTTTTTTTTCCTTTTCAACTAGCCTTCTTATCTTACCTACCGCGTTGGTAGTATGTCATCCATGTATATAAAACACGTTTAAATAATTCATTGCTGCAAAACACTATCGAGTTGCCTTGCGACACGGCTGCATTGTAATTCAATAGATGTCACATGGTCTGCATATTGACTGTCAAGTCATGTATTGGTCCGCAATTGTAAACTCGTTGGTCGGTAATGTTATCTGGAGATATGCTCGAGGTAAATTCATATGTGTAAATTGATCTAATAAATTGAGGTACCGCAGAAAATGGTCGGTTGATAATTGGATATGAATGATAAACTAACTTTGCTGTGCTAAAAACTGTTATTGGTTGGTAATTTAGCCTTAAAAAATATGTAGGTAAGGGTCTCTAAAGTCATCGTAATTCTAAGTCTGGTTTCTAAGGCTGTAGAAAGCATCAGTGTTCAAATATTTATATGATTTTGCTCATAAAACTAGGATATTCAAATTGAATGATTAATAAAAAAATGGTAGGTACTTTAGTGTTCATCAAACCGTGTATATAAATATTTATTTAATGTGGAATAAGTCATTGAGTGTTCAAATCAAACAGTGTTTTAGCAGTTTATAATTTATTTTCGCCACATTACATATGAGGCTCGGCGTGATGCTATTTACATCGGAAGTTCGTTTAAACGCCAAAATGTGAATAAAAAAGAGTAATTTGTTTAATGTCTTCGAGAAACTGTAGATTAAATGTGTCAATTATATATCAGATATTAACGACACGTTTTTAATAGAACGTTATTTTGTTGAGTTCGTACATAATATACCTTTAGTTATGCTATTTGACTGTCGTGTTTTAATTTAATAAAAGTTATTTGAAAGTTATCAGATTCAAATTAGCTTCTCTGTCCATTCATAACCTAAGTTATTCGTGCATGTTAATATAAAATAATTTGTCACAAAAAGGTTGTTAACGTTCATTAAAGAACCATATTTCTTGTGACATACTTCACAGTGGCTGGATGGATTTGTATTAAATCTCAAGTAGGAAAACTGATCGGACAGTAATATATACTTTTAGACTATCTTTAATATTGGAGACTTGGTTGCCAAGTATATCCAGTTCCCTGACTGTACCAATGAGTTTTTCTGAACTTTAGTACAGTGATTAGTCACACCTCGGTCGGAACGGCGAAGGAAAACACCGAGAGAACGTTCGAAGACGCTTTAAAAATTGCGGTGGGCTCACCATCTGTCACGTTTAGGGTGAAAAGACGTATATATGAACTTGAAATATGATTATTAACCAATATATTTGGTTTAAATTATTACATTATAGTACGGCCTTGATTGTCACCCGGAGTCCTGTCCTATAAGGTCTCACAAATGCGGAATAAAATTAACCTTTCTGCAATCAATGATTTCTAAATGAGTATTGAGATTTGAGATACTGGATAAAATTGCTCAAAATTATCACTAGCATAGTGAACGACTTTACTGGAGTTTCAAATTTATATTTGCAAGTCAAAATACATACGTAATTTAATTCAGACATATTTGAAATATTTGTGTCATGGTGTTGATTTACATTTTGCAACCCGTTTCAAGGTACTGATAAAATAATCTTGTGAAATTTTTAAATATCCTTCAACGGATCTTAAGAATGCGTGTTTAACAGATTATGTACATATCATCACGCCAAGTCGCTCACGAGGTAGGCAGAGTAGAGTATCAGTTCTCTCATGACTTCCAGACCAGCATATTTTCCAGTCTCTTCATTCAAGCTTATATTTAACTGATGATTGCAGAAACATACTCTTATTTTTTAAACAAGTGTAAAAAAACAGGACTTTACAATACTAGTGTTTGGTAGCTAAAGGGTAATTATATTTTCGGAATTAAGTCAAAGGGCGCATTCCTTATAATTTGCTCCTATACAAATGTATGCCCGTCCGTTACAAAATATTTTCATTAAAATAGCGACTATTTTACTGAAGGCTTTTGTCACTATACAGAGTCTTCGTAGGACACTATGCTAGGATCTTCTATAATTTTGCACTATGGTATTGATTAAGGAAATTACGAAAAGTTTTCAAGTGGTGTAATACACTTGTAACTGATAATAACTAAATAATTTGCATCGGTTCGAGCAGTTGCCTGCGACGCAAAGGTCGCAAGTTCGAATCCCGACTGTACCAATGAGTTTTTTCTGAACTTAAGTACAGTGATTAGTCACATCACGAGCTTTACGGTGAAGGAAAACACCGAGAGGAAACCTGCATACGTCTGAGAAGAAATTCAAAAGGCGTATGTATAGTCGTGCTTGAGTAACGGCGATGGACTCGCCATCTGTCACGTTGGCACCTAATATACCTCTGGCGGAAAGTGGGTGTGTGGGTATTACCTATACACCTCTGCCTACCCCTTCGGGGACCCTTGTGGGAAGGCGTGAGGATATATTATATATATTATTATTATATTATGTATATTATATTATTTAATTGGCTTATCTTTATCTGTTATCTTATTTTTAACTTATTTATTATTTTATTTTTGATTATTTTTGAGCATTTTTATTAGAACTGCCAATCTGACGGCTATTTGAAATTAATCGTAATATAACTAATTGACCGAGTGCAAGATTCAGTTAATGGTCTAAGAGTGAGTCTTATATATATTATGTAAATTATCTTTATGTAAAAAGTGCAGCTTGATAAATTTATTCTAAGTTACCCAGTCGTCCACACATCATAATTTATTATGATGTGTGGTATCGTGCATATTAATGAAGTATGGTTTATATATGGAACGAGTTTTTTTTACCTCCTCGACTTTATTTAGCGAACCCCTAAAGCAGTATACAGTGCGCTATATGCCCTTGGAGTTGCAATCGTTCATAGAAGGCGGATGCTTACCATCAGGCGGATTGTACTGCTTTTTTGCCAACTTAGTGTTATATCTATATCTATATAACTCAAAGGTAACTGACTGACATTGTGATCTATCAACGCAAAGCCCAAACCACTGGACGGTACGGGCTGAAATTTGTCATGCAGGTAGATGTTATGACGTAGGCACCCGCTAAGAAAGGATTTTGATTAATTCTACCCCCAAGGGGATAAAATAGGGGATGAAAGTTTGTAAGTTTTAAACCGATCGGGCTGAGACTTTGCATGCAAGTAGATGTTATGACGTAGGCATCCCCTATATACACACACATCCAAAATAAATAAAAAAATACTGCGCAAAGTCATTATCCATATTATGCTATATATTCATATTATGCTACGCGGACGAAGTCGCGGGCACAGCTTGATCTATACATATAAATACAATTGGAAAGGCTGTTTGTAATATTGAAATAACCGCTTGTTACTACATTCACATGAATATATATACGGTACATACACCAAAATATATAATCATAATTTTAAGTAAATTTAATTATTTGAAGTATGTATACGTATGTATTAATTTAAGGAATAAGAAAATTATTGTGTTGCTACGCCCATCAGGGTATATTGTCAGTTTATAAAAATTGTAAGCTGTTGCAAAATATTAAATAAATAAATATTTTTTTTAAATTTTTTTGTCTGTCTGTCTGTTTGTTTCGGCTAATCTCTGAAATGGCTGGACCGATTTTGGTGGGACTTTTATTGGCAGGTAGCTGATGTAATAAGGAGTAACTTAGGGTACTTTAATTTTAGAAACAAAACAAACACTTTTTTGTTTAATTCCACGCGGACGAAGTCCCGGGCACAGCTAGTAAAAAATATATTACATCTGAGCTAGATCGCATCGATGGCTTAATTAAATTGAGTAAATAGGTTAAAGATAACCCTTACGGGATTAAAGTTTGATTTTGTCTCGTTGCTTGTCTACAGATGGGAGCAGGCGCGACCGGGCCTGGTGGACGGCGGGCCCTAGAGCTGATACTGTCCGGAGGGCTCAAGTCTTTAGCAAGGCCTGCCAAGCCGGTCCGCAGGGCTGCGTCTAGAGACTCCGTGTTGTCACAACCGCAGCCCTTACTCGAAGGTGAGACTGGTGATTTTTTTTTTTTACTATTTATGCTGAAGTTGCATTCCGATTTACAAAATATAAGAATGCGAACCAAATAAATTGTTTCCTACTTTTTAATGGTTGAATTTGGAAATCGTGTCTGTGTGGCGAGTAGTCCCTAACTAGCTCAAGACTGCAGTTTTACGACTGAATCAATATTTTTTTCTGATCGTATTTTCCTACTACAACGAGCTCATCTACATTGATGGAATACATCGAGAGGAAACCCGAATGGGTACGATTCAGACAAAAGTCATAGATGTATGAATATTAGTCTTTGGGGAAAGGCGATGGATGCGGCATCTGTTACGTTGGCATCTAAGTACATATTATATCGCCCACCCCTACAGCTGCCTTTCCACAATGAAAACTTTTAAAATACGAAGTACCGGCTTTGACTTCGCTTTTGCCATAGCTAGCCAAAATATATAAGTAATACTAGATTTGCCCCGCGGTTTCATCCGCCCACAATTTTATTTCATCGATCGTTCTGTTCATCAAACAAAAATTCAAATCTTTCATATAAAATTGCGTATGTTAATCGGCAAAATGTAACTTTTTTACGGTAAAATATTTTCTAAAATCGGTCGAGTAGTTTTTTGTTTAATCGAAACAAGCAGAAAATCTTTTTTTCCTGTATAGTCTGACTATGCGCCCGCTATGTGTTTCGCCCGAAATATTTTGTGTTATTTTCTGGAATAAAACATATCATGTGTGCCATAACGCAGCCAACAATTCTTTCTATCTCTGTGCCACATTGCATCCCATACCGATCAGTAATTTTTGCGTTAAAGAGTAATCATGAACCTCACAAACTTTCGCATATTTTTATATTGGCAGGATTTTAGCAAGCAAATATTTAGGTCAACGCAAAGAGATTATTATTTAAGGATGCCATTAGCACCAACATCGTTTATTATACCATTCCAGCCCACATTCGTAGCCTGAATGGGATTCTTGTCTCAACTTGGAGAACGTTATTATACTTACGGTATAACAAATGGTATTTGTCGATATTCGTACCGTTTTATTATCTGATTACCTTAGCTTACTTGAGGTTCTAACCTCTCTCAAATTGCTTTCTACGACTCCTCATAATGGTGACGTCATTACCAATAATAATAATACTTATATATATCCTCACGCCTTCCCACAAGGGTCCCCGAAGTGGTAGGCAGAGGTGTATAGGTAATACCCACACACCTACTTTCCGCCAGAGGTATATTAGGTGCCAACGTGACAGATGGCGAGTCTATCGCCGTTACTCAAGCACGACTATACATACGCCTTTGAATTTCTTCTCAGACGTGTGCAGGTTTCCTCTCGATGTTTTCCTTCACCGTAAAGCTTGTGGTGTGACTAATCACTGTACTTAAGTTCAGAAAAAACTCATTGGTACAGTCGGGAATCGAACTTGCGACCTTTGCGTCGCAGGCAACTGCTCGAACCACTCGGCCACCACGGCTCATAATAATACTTTAATAATAATATACTTATTTGAAATGTCCGTACTCTATACTTGGCAGAGCCGCTAATGCAGGTAGATAGGTGCCAACGTAACAGACCAGTCTCTTAAGAACGACTATTCATGCGTCTTATGGTTTGTAATTTCTTTTCAACAAGAGCCGTGATGGCCGATTGGATCGAGTAGTTGCCTGCACCACAAAGATTGCAAGTTCGAATTCCGACTGTACCAATGAGTTTTTCTTAACTTAAGTACAGTGATTAGTCACAACAATACAAAGGCGTATGTATGGTCGTGCTTGAGTAACGGCGACGGACTCGCCATCTGTCGCGTTAGCACCTAAAATATATCTCTGACGGAAAGTGGGTGTGTGGACACTGCCAACACATCTCTACGTACCCCTTCGGACCCTTGTGGGATGGCGTGAGGTTTTATTATACACTATCTGTACCCTGCCACGCTTCGCTGTGGATATGTGACTGATGCAAAAGATAGATAAAAACAATCCTTGATGCGGATTATCATGCTAAAATTTCAGCAGGATCGGTGCAGAACTTTATGAGTTTTTGCAGCGTACACAAACCAACTTAACTTTTTTATATATATGGATATATCATCATTCTACCATAACTTAACTTAATGCGCCATTGAATTGAACTTGGCCAAGTACGCTATCCAGCGGTCCAGTCCCGGCAAAACCCCGAGGGAAATATCCTGTTTATATTACCGCGTTAAATTTTCATTATCTCTCAAATTGGGTCGCATGTCTTTTCACCCGAGGGTTTAAAATTCCAAACGCTTGATTGTCAATTATCTGTTGGTTATTTTGCTTCGTGGCTGACTTTTCTTTTTAGTCACATAAATGTGACATAAGCCTTTCGATTTCAATCAGCACAATAGATAGATAACTTTAGCCTTGATTTCAGGGTCATCTTGCGTGTATTGTGTCTAAGCCTAACAAGATAGAAGAAACTGGTAAATTCAATTCGTTACGTCCTTTAAATTCTTGTTCACAAACGTGTTATTATTTTGTGTTGGTTTACTACATAACAACAACCGACAACCGCTGGGGATAATGTGTTCTTGAGTGGAGACCTCGTCTCGGCAAATGTAGTGGAGGACGCCCTCCGACCAGGTGGGATGACGAGCTGCGAAGGACTGCTGGCAGATGCTGGATGCGGCAGGCTGAAGACAGGGCGCTATTTTAATGACGGCCATGCATAGCAATAAATTTTAAGAGAGGTAGGGCATAACGGGTTTCCCGTTCGAATTTGGAGCTGCCCGACTGGGGCAGGACCTCCACCTTATAGAAGTCCGTAGCCAAATATTTTTTTGTGTTGTGCTCCTACGCGGTGAATAAGGTTTCCAGTAATGAGCTCCTTGGGGAGGGGGGAGGATTGTTACATTGTGTTGGAAGCAGAGGGATTAAACCTATTATGCTGCCAACACACTATAACTCTCCGAACACAGAGTGGCAACGCGCAAGTGATACTTCGGTATCGTGAGCGTACGGCTACGGTAACCGTTTCCCATCAGGTGGGCCGTATGCTTGGAAGACACTCTTGTTGTATAAAAAAAAAATATTGCTCCTCTTGTACAGAGTTTATATTATGTAACTACCCCTACGTAAAAGGGAACAAATGTTAAAAAAGCAAACCGGGAGTTTGTTTCGCCGTTTCTTTTCCTGGCAGGTATTTTTTCTTGGAAACGGTGGTAACTATAGTTTGTATTAAGTGTGTGACGTTCAATAAGTGTTCTCTGTGTTCCTTACGTTGAATAAAATATTTAGATTTTTATGGCGCTCATTAGGGGAGGCCTATGTCCAGCAGTGGACTATTATAGGCTGATATTGATGATGATGATGAACCACATAACCCATCATATGAAAATATTATTGATCTACGTTATAAAGTCGCTCCCTGCCTTCTGAACGGATAGATATTTTAAACGAGCGAATGAGTTTTACTGATCTTCACTTACGGTGACACCGCCACACGTAATTACACCACGAGCTTTATCATCATCATATTATCACGCCGGGTCCCTAATGGGGTAGGCAGAGAGTATCGAGCGCCAGTTCTCTCTAGACTTACATACCTCTATCGCTTCGTCCACATTCATCAGTCTCTTCATACATGCTCGTCGGTACGAGCTTTATCGTGAAGAGAAACATGGAGAGGAAGCCCGCATACGTCGAGGAGAGATTCTAATCTATGTATATCTTACCATAGCCTTGTTTGTACTAGCGTACCTTCATCTCGAGTTCAAGTTTTAATTAGAGCTTTAGGTATCGCTGCAAAACTTGGTACTAAATATACCTTTCACCGCTTTCACAACAACATTTTAACCAAAGTGGTGCGACTTGTCAGATACCTCAGCTGATGTTTGAATTTATATATGTATGTAACACTAGCTTTGCCCCCGGTTCCACCCGGGTTAAATCATATATATATTTATTTATTTACACACACATTAACATCCTTACAATTGGTATACCAATATGATGATAAAAGAAAAGAAATAGTAATAATAATAACAACATTAATAAACTACTTTACAACATAGCAAAATAGCACTTATATATTGATAATGTATAAGTTTTTAAATTATAAACTTATTTATTATCAATTAGTTTCTAAAAAAAATCTAACAGTTTCTGCGAGTATTGGCAGGGTCTGGTCTCTCTGCCTACCCCGTTAGGGACTCGGCCTGATGATATGTATGTGTGTTTGTAGGGTTCGATAATAGTCGTGCTATAATCTCTTATTTGGTTGGGGTCCACCTTAGTGGTACAAAGATTATTCTCTGGTAGCCTGTTCGTGTATTGCGTATTTTCTGTAAACTGGTTTCGTTTCACACAGACCTATAACATGTTTTAATGCAAATTGTTCTAGAGAAAGTACTGTTCAGTGTTCTTAGATCGATGGTCCGTGACGATTTCACTCATATACGTCGTGATTTATGCGATTTGTGGAGGCAAATGACAGTTGGTGTTCTTCCACTGTGTGATAAGATCTTTTCAGTGACGGCAACTATTGTTGCTGGCTTACTATTTGGCGGGCTGTGTGCGTTCTTGTTTGATTTTGCACCTACATTTATGTTGATATACTTATAGAAAATTTCGATAAATTTTAACACTTGCCCGTGTATTTCAGTGGCAACGTGACAGTTGGCGAGTCTGGAACCGTTTCTCGAGCACTACTTTGTATTTGAATTTATTTTCAAACCGGCAGCTCTTGTTGTGATTAATCACTGTACTTAGGTTCAGAAAAACCCCTTGGTACAGTCTCGGACCATTCGGCCACCACGGCTTTAACTCTCTTTGTAATCTCCGAATAATTTTAATGTTCTTTTTGCCTCCAGGTCTGAGGAAATGCTCTACAGTTCTGGCTCTGACTGACCGCGAGCGGACTCTGGAGCCAATCCGTGCTCACAACCGCCTACGCGCGCCCTCCGTCTGCTCCCGATGCTCCTCTTTGCTGTCACTCGCCGGCGCCGGGGGGTCTAGGTAAATTAAAAGATCCTCATTATGTGTTACATAAATACATATACGTATCAACATGCCAAATCCTTTACGGCGTAGGTATAGAAGAGCGCTAGTTGTCTCTAAACGTACAGAGCTGTTTCTCTTCATCTATATTCGCTGGAACAATTTATTTTTATTTATTTATTTACAATTAGCACGACAACGTGGTCATTTACGCTAATGTGGTGGTATAAGTGAAAAAATAAGTTTAATGTATCTTTACAGGTTTTATATAGTAGGTATATTATTTAATAGACTTTGTATCTATCTATATAGATAAACATCTATGTATGTCATTACATGTTTGTCCTCAATACGTTCTGAAATCATTGATCAGGTTGTGATGAAACTTTCGTAGGGGTTTGGTAGGATGGAACTTTGATGCGGACGACCGCGAGGGTTCCTGGCTTTAGAGTACGAGCTCGCTAGATTGCGCTGCAGAACATTCACTTACCGTTCCACCTCATCGCAATTAAATTTGCGTGAGGCGTTGAGTTCGTTTGTCGGAACGTGTTAATTTCTAGAAGTAGTAATCTCGTTTGTAAAAATATTTTTGCATTAGATATCCGTATTATTGAGGAAGGTTATGCTACTACCCAAGGGAGCGGATAATTTATTTAACGCGGATAAAACTACGGGACACAGGTTGTAATCAAGTGGTTTCCAATCACTGCCGTCCACAGTGTTACTCTCAGGAGGAAACGCGAAGTTTAGACGTGTAATTGAGTTTAAAGATGAAACATCCAACGACTGTGTTGATGCCATGACCTTGCTCATCTCGGGGATCCTTCAGCTGATAGTTCCGGTTCTTTGACTTGTGTTACTTTATCAAGGTTATTTAGGTTTTATTATATATATATATGTATTTTATTATGTTTTCCTTAAAATCCATATTGTAATGTACGTGAGTATTGTTATAATTGACTAGCTGTGTCCGCAGCTTTACCCGCGTAATATTTGATTTCATTTGTTGATCGTTTTTCTACATTCCATATATTTCTGGTATAAAACATACCCTATGTGTTGCACCAGCTATCTATGCCAAATTTAGTTCCGTAGCATTTATGCGAAAGAGCAACAAATATTGTCCTAAATTTCGCATCTATATTATTATATCTTCACGCCTTGCCACAGGGGTCCCCGAAGGGGTAGACAGAGGTTTATAGGTAGGGTAACACACCCAGTTTCCGCCAGAGATATATTTTAGGTGTCATAGTGACAGACGGCGAGTCCATCGCCGTTACTCAATTGGTACAGTCGGAATTCGAACTTGCAATCTTATTGTGTTGCAGGCATGAACCACTCGGCCTACATGACTCTCCTTGGCGAAATAAACTTAGTTAAACCACTATTCAAGACTTTAATTTCACTAGCGCCATCCGCGTTCCATTCATAATTTATCTTTCCTCATCCTAAGTTCAGAAAAATTCACTCGTGTATTCGTGATTTGAAATGGCAATCTTTACAGGCCACTAGATCGAAAATAAACAGTTTTTCCTTTTCTTTTGTTTACAATCAGGTATTCCCTGGATGGCGCTGGTGGTGGCTTCGTACCAGCCGCGCCTATCAACTGCGACTTGTGCATGGAAGACGTGACTCATGACAAGATCACCATCATCGTTGGCTGCGGTTGCACGTTTTGTACTAAGGTCAGGTTCTATTTAAGATATATGGCTTCACCCGAGTTAAATAAGTGTTTTCTTTAAATATAATTTTTTATTGTATATTCCTACTGTGTGTATGTCACTGAACTCCTTCTAAACGGCTGGACGATTTCAATGAAATTCTGTGTGTCTTCAGGTGGATTCCAGAATGGTTTAAATTTCACACGTCACCTACGTTGGATTCGTATTTCAGCAGCTTTCATTCTTTCGCCCAAGGGAAGCTGGGAGGGTCAGCTAGTATATCATTAAATTAATAATAATTTAAAAATAAATAGAATTATAAAATCTACCTCTGGGCCAAATCTCAACCAAATACGTTGTAATGCGAACGCTCAAGGCTATGATTTGAAGTTCCTGTAGTGGATTTTCCTAGAGAGTACAGCATGAATTTCTTCAAGGGTGTGAAGAGATTTTTGCAGAAACGATAGCGCTCTAACGGTTACCCCTGGTGCGCGCATTGACGGCCGTAATCACTTAACATATGACGAGCCGCATGCGAGCAAAATATAGTTGCGATTCTTAAACATTCTCATGTTATTTTAAGTATGCTCATAATTAAGACTGAATTAGCTAAAGCACTAGATCATAACTTTCCGAAAGACCTTAAGACTTTTAGGTTGGGTAATCCTATATATTTACATACAAATCATCACGCTTGGTCCCTCAGGAATAGACAGTGAGTTCTCGCCAGTTCTCTCTAGAAGGCGCTCTACTCTCTCTGACCTATATTCCTTCCTTAATTCTATACACATGTTTTTCTGATTCGACAATCTTTATTCACTCATCCTTTCTATATGTCCAAACCAACGTAACATGCCTTTCTTCATCTATACAATTACACCCTCGTTCTGTCCAGTTGTTTTGCGAATCTCTTAGTAAAATAAGTGAGCCTATTTAAACGACTACACGGTATTTCGGGATGGCGGCATTAAAATGCTCGCGATGAAATTTTTCCCATGACCATTAAAGATAAATAAGCTCCAAGCGTCACTGTATGTTGAAGTTACAACCTTCGTAGGTATCAGGGTCGCTTGAATTGATTCCGGGGATGAAAAAAACCAGTGTAACTATACCATCCAATTGCTTGGTTGACCTTGCAATTGTTTTTTTTCCACAACCATTCACGGAAGTACAAACAAGCAGCTATTTGATTAATTACGTGGACAATGACCGTAAGATGTTTACTAGTTTTGTACTTGTAATGTAGACAGTACTCGAAACCGTCGAGCTTGTATGAAGAGACTCGTAAATGTAGACAAAGCGAAAGAGGTAATGTGACGCGATCACATCAACATATTATGTTTGTATATATGTCTGTCTGTAGGTATCGTGCGTGATTTGATTTGCATTTCATGGATAACTTTCGTTGTATAAGAATTCAGGTTCAAACCCCAAGAGATTATTTTCTAAACTTAAGTAACTTGTAACACTACATGCTTGTCGCGCTCATCAATCAGCCGTCATGTATTTTACCGCCTTTAATCAAGGGTCCCTGAAGAGGTAAGCAGAAGTAAGTGAATTACCCGGTGAAAACAATGTTATTACTGCGTGGTCCCTTACGGCGTGAAGATATGAATATAAGTTATCGTTAATTTGTGTCAACGGCCGGGCACGCAACTCATCTCTATATAAGTGACAAATTGAAATGGATAATTTGAAGAAAAGGAAGACGTATCATTTTACATGTACATACGTACATACATATCATCACGCCGAGTACTTTAATAATTACAAAAATTACAACTTGTATTGTATGTAAATATGGATAATTATTCGTGATTACAAACATCTCGGTTTCCGCCGAAGCTGAATTAAGAAATTATCGAAAATACATAGTCGAAGAAGCTACAGGCATTGTAATTATACTTAATGTATTTTTTTATTTATTCTCGCCTTTCCACACGTGTCCCCGAAAAGGTAGGGTTTTTAACCTTTTCACTCTTTTCACCAAGTTGTATTTAAGTGCCAATGTGTCATGACGAGATCGTCATCGTTGTTCAGGCACAACTTTACACACGTCTCTGAATTTTTCCCAAACGTATGCTAGTTTTCTATCCATATTTCCCTTCACCGTGAAGCCTTAAACATCAAATTTAAACTTCATATGGAATTGATACATACAAATAAAAAACAAGATATACTTAATTAATTAAGTGTTGTACCTATAACTGATTCATATACAAGACCAATTTGTTTGGCAACGTTTATTATTAGTTTCTTTTGTATTATATATGTACTGTTGGTGTACCTCAAAAAATTAAATAGAATAAAGCCAGTGGTGCAATCCATCACTGTACCTAAGTTCAGTACAAAAACTTATTGATAAACTTACCTATTAGTTTAATCCCGATAACTGTATCGATGATTATGTAGTTAGTACTCGAGTACTCGAAACCGGCGAGCATGTATGAAGAGACTGGTGAATGTGGACGAAGCGAAAGAGGTATGCAAGTCTAGAGAGAATTGGCGCTCTATACTCTCTGCCTACCCCGTTAGGGACTCGGCGCGATGATATGAATGTATGTAGTTGTAAACGCCTTATATTTCGCCTCGACGTTAAGTGTATTCTGGGAAATATTCAACTTGAGACCAATTAAGTAATTCGCCTGACAAGTAATAATATACTTTACATGTGAATAAAGAGGGACGTAATTATTTATTCTTATTGGGAAAAATTAGAACTATAATTGCCTCAATTGTTTTAATGTTTTTGTAGTGTTGGCTGTGAGAACAAATGTATCGTTTAACTTGCATGTCTCAGTAATATGACACTCATGACGCCAAGATTACCGTAGAGAGTAAAGTGTGTAGAGGTACCTTTAGTAACCTTAGTTAGGGCACAATGCCTACCTTGGTAGTAAATAATACACACTAAGTTGGAAGTTATTTTAGGTACATAAAAATCCTCACGCCTTCCCTTACGGGTTCTCGAAGGGGTAGGCAGAGGTGTATAGGTACTATCCACACACCCACTTTACGCCAGAGATATATTAGGTGCCAACGTGATAGATTGCGAGTCCATTACTCAAGCACGACTACACATACGCTTTTGAATTTCTTCTCAGACGTATGCAGGTTTCTTCTCGATCGCAGGTTTTCCTTCACCGTAAAGCTCGTGGTGTGACCAATCACTGTACTTAAGTTTAGAAAAACTCATTGGTACAGTCGGGATTCGAACTTGCGATCTTTGTGTCGCACTCGAACCACTCGGCCACCACGGCTTCTAAACTGCTCTAAACATAAAGATATACATGTAAAATTTAACTACGGTTTTTATATTTATATGCTCTAAAAAGTTTATGAAACTAGCTATTTAACCATATTTCGGAGAGAATTGATCTCCGTGTAATCGTAATGTTGAATTTTGTTATCTTTGAAGCTATTTGTTTCATTGTATCGTCATGAGTATATAGTATACTAGCTGCCCGCCCCGGCTTCGCACGGGTGCAATATTGATACTAATAATAATGTAAAAGATAAAAATGATTATGGTGGTTTATCCTTTAGAGATAATTAAATACAATCGCGGACTTTTATATCGATCATTTGAAGATATACTACTCCGTAGTACATTCATTTGATCTATCTCGTAAGGTTTACCCAGCGTTTGCGATTTATGCGCACAAAAATATGTGCCTATCTTCACATTAAAAATCTTTGAATATTTCGTTATTTATTAATAAGAGAAAAAGAGGAAACCAAGACTATTCCAAGTCTTGGTTTCCGATTGTCATTAATATTGTTTGATATTTGATCGTTTTTAGCTGACCTCTACATCGTGTAAGGAATACTCCTACCAAATTTCAAGGCAATCGGCCTTATAGTTTCTGAGATATCCTAATGAGTGAGTTCACAAATTAGATCTCCCTGCACTCCACCTTGCGGATAAAGCTTCACAATATCCGTTCTTAGCTGGCCTCTACACCACGTAAGGAATACTCCTACGAAATTTCAAGTCAATCGGCCTTACAGTTCCTGAGATTTCGTGATGAGTCAGTTCAAAAATGGGATCTCCTATATATATATTGATTGACAACAGCCTATACCTTCTAGAAGAGAACTGTTCTAAATTCTGAGACATAGTGGCCCTGACCCTGTAATATTGGATTCCGATCTAAATTGGGTACTGGTTTGTAAACACATATCTGTGATCTGCCCGCTATCAGAGTAATTTCATCAAATTGCTGGATATTTTCGTCCGTTTTAGTGTACGGCGGTCGGTGAACTTGACAACGTTGTCAGTCTTTCAGTCTTATACCTAATATACCTATAAATCTAAAAATAAAACAAATTAATGCGCCTCTAGTATCATAATGTTTTTTCTATATGCATATGAATGTGCCGAATGATATGCTCAAAACGTTTACGGATTTTCTAGTTGTATATCTAGGACTTGGTGTTTGAGAGTCGTAAAATGTTGCTCGTGTATAGTTATGCTAATGTTTTGTCGAATGGCTATGTTATGTTTGTTATTCTAATAAAGGTTATTGAAATACTTGGTTAAAGTGTGTGCAAGAAGAGGCAGAGGAAGGCCACGTTCCAACTACCTAAATCAAATCGATCGGACGCTCAAGGCCGGGAACGTCAAGAGTACTTGAAACTGATGGTCATGTATGAAGAGACTTATGAATGTTGACGAAGCGAAAGAGGTATGTAAGTCTAGAGAGAACTGGCGCTCTATACTCTCTGCCAACCCCGTTAGGGATTCGGCGTGATGATATGTATATACATATCATCAATCGTGGATATATTTCATACATACATATGTATGTATGTATCCTCACGCCTTCCCACAAGGGTCCCCGAAGGGGTAGGCAGAGGTGTATAGGTAATACCCACACACCCACTTTCCGCCAGAGGTATATTAGGTGCTAACGTGACAGATGGCGAGTCCATCGCCGTTACCCAGGCACGGCTATACATACGCCTTTGAATTTCTTCTCAGACGTATGCAGGTTTCCTCTCGATGTTTTCCTTCACCGTAAAGCTCGTGGTGTGAATAATCACTGTATTTAAGTTCAGAAAAACTCATTGGTACAGTCGGGATTCGAACTTGCGACCTTTGCGTCGCAGGCAACTGCTCGAACCACTCGGCCACCACGGCTTTTGTATGTATGTATGTATGAAATAGTTCCACGATTGCGACATCAGTATTGATGAAGCAGGGAGTTCAGATATCCATAACACACAACCTGTATCCGGCATAGGTTTCAATGCCATAAAAAATAATTACGATCGCTTGAACGGTATAGAAGTCGGTGTCCAGCAACGCCATCTAGCGAGTTATTTTTATTTGTTTTGACTGGGAATCTTCGCGGGCGTAGACAGAACAACTCATCAAAGTGTGATGACAATCTGGTCAAGGGTTAAATATACTTTTCAAAGACGATGAACTCGCTATCTGTAACTCCTGTACTACTTATATTTTTATATATCTCTGTCTCAAAGAGTACATTATAGTTGAAAGTCGCCAAATATGTATTAGAACGCTAATCTTCACATCTTCCCGCAAAGGTCTCGGATGCGACAGCCTAAGACGTAACAGAACCCTCTGTTCACGGGTGATAGACGTCGATGTAAATTGACATGTATTGTCGTTCATTCCCACAGGGGACTCCGAATATACATACATACATAGACATAGATACATATATTCTAGTGTGCACGTGACTGATGGCGAGTCCGTCGCCATTTCCCAAGGATATCTAGACACAGCTACGTTTTGAATTACTTCTCTTACTTTATACAGGTTCATAATTGCGAATAGAAAAAAATAGTCCCGCAAAAATTAGTGTAGCATTCCAAAGCATACCGGATGCAGCTAGAATGTAATAATAAAAAAGCCTTTATCCATTTCCTCCCACTTTAGGGCTTACCATTGGACTAGTACTGCACAACTCTGTTACATTCGTCATTCAAATGCGTTTAATATTCCCACTTCATCTTTGTATGCAATTAAGTACAGCCATGTAGGTATAGCATATGTTCGTCTGCATTCGAGTGCATCACGTGTGCCGATGTAGTGTTTGTCCAACTGGAAACGACATGCTCATCGTGATGAATACCAAACGAGCCGGCTCATTGTCTCACAGTTATACTATTGATGGAAGAGATATTAGCGCTAACTTCTAGGCGTTCCCTTGATCTTAAGATAGCTTTGATGAGATTTGTGACATAGTACAGAGTGAGAGCTGAGTTTTATTAGACGGACCGATTGAACAATGATAAATAATAATAATATATCTGCCCTCAGCGGGAACGAAGCTCTAACCACTAGACCAGACTGCCGTCATAAATGACACGATAGATAGATCTCTTCTTCGTGTCGATAAGGTGACTAAATTCAGTTTGGATTAAAACTGGAAAACTTCACTTCAATAACACTGATTCGATTGACGGGTTAGGCAGAGAGAGAGTAGAACTCCAGATCTCTCTTAACTTAAAGACTTTCTTTCGCTTCACCCATATCTTTAAGTCTGTTTGTAGATCTACACTTGTACAGTACTCGAAACCGGCGAGCATGTATGAAGAGAATGATGAATGTGAACTAGAGAGAACTGGCGCTCTATTCTCTCTGCCTACACCGTTAGGGACTCGACGCGATTATATTTTTGTATGTATGTTAATATGTGCGCCGCTTTCGGGTAGCCTTGACGTTACATGCTTGTGTGTACGATCGATTTGATCTAGGTAGTCGGAACGTTAGTCATGAGCCTCTTCTTGTATTGTATGTTTCGCTAACCTGCCCCAAACTTATCCATTCTATACGTTAGCCAATATAACTTATCTTTCTTGAATTGTAGAAGATGTGTTTGATAAACGTTTGCGTCAGTTGCTCTTGACTCACAAAGCATTTTCACGTTTATCGTCCAACCGTGATGAAGTAGGCCCTATAGTGACATTGACATTTTAACACTGTCTATTGCGAAACTTGGCAGCTAAGAGTGCGTGACTGTTGCACTTATGTAGTAGGCAATTGGTACTACTTAATTAGGTGATGAATGTTAACAAATACACGAGACTGATTTATGTGGATGAGATAATGTTTACAGAGAACTGGTGTACCTACCGTCTGCGCCATCTCTGCCTACCGCGTAAGGGACTCGGCGTGACTATTAAATGTCTGATAGGATAATACATATATTTTTGATATCGGATTAGATTACACTTTGTAAATTTGATACACACTTAGAGATATTTACTGACTCTCAACAGATTTAAGCCAAACTAGATGTTCACCTGCGTAAAATGTACATTTTGTACTTTTATTTTATAACTTATGATATAACCTATATTCAGATTAATGATATCCTCACGCCTTCCCACAAGGGTCCCCGAAGGGGTAGGCAGAGGTGTATAGGTAATACCCATACACCCACTTTCCGCCAGAGGTATATTAGGTGCCAACGTGACAGATGGCGAGGCCATCGCCGTTACTCCAGTACGACTTTGAATTTCTTCTCTGACGTATGCAGGTTTCCTCTCGATGTTTTCCTTGCCTGAACGGTGAAGGCATACCTCTGGCGAAAAGTGGGTGTGTGGGTATTACCTATACACCTCTGCCTACCCCTTCGGGGACCTTTGCGGGAAGGCGTGAGGATATTATTATGATCATTATAAAAATAAAATCAGGCCACTTCTAGTGTTCATGGCTTAGCTCGTGTGTTCTGTATCTGTGTACACTTGGTTGCAGTGAATAATTCAATGCGGCATGGTGAATGAATATTGCATTACGACTCTAGACTCTAATAACGATCTAGCTCAAGTATACGGATGCTGTATAGGTGAATACGTTTGTAATGTAAAGCCAGGGCTCTAGTCTCTAATGTTTGTCCACGATTCAACAAATTATATGCTTGAGGTCCTGTACCACTTGCATACGGCCTACATCTTTGAAAAATCTACTGTAATTATACATTTAGACTACACTAGCTGTGGAATAAAAAAAACAGTTTCTAAAATAAAAGTAACCTAAGTTACTCCTTATTACACTAGCTATCTGCTCAAGAAAATCCCGTCAAAATCGGTCCAGCCGTTTCAGAGATTAGCCGGAACAAACAGACAGATAGACAGATAAAAATTTTAAAAAATATTAATTTTGGTATATGTACAGT
The DNA here is from genome assembly GCA_016069955.1 of Drepana arcuata. Classification (NCBI taxonomy): domain Eukaryota; kingdom Metazoa; phylum Arthropoda; class Insecta; order Lepidoptera; family Drepanidae; genus Drepana; species Drepana arcuata. Next base: position 93,880 of record JACCPG010001577.1, read on the forward strand.
GTATACATCCATATGCAGATATTACAAACAGACACTCCAATTTTATTTATTTGTATAGATTTTGAATATGTTTGTTACTTAATCACGCCAGAACGATTGAACGAAATTTGATGAATTTTGACACGGAACAGGATTAACTGCTTGCTATCTGTTGGCTGCTCGAAACAGTTGCGAGTAACAAGATTTCTCTGATGACAGTGATACTACTGTATCTGCCGTGCTTCAGCTCGCGGCTTCGCTCGCGTCGTAGGCAGAGAGTATAGAGCGCCAGTTCTCTCTAGACTTACATACCTTTTTCGCTTAGTCCACATTCATCAGTCTCTCCATACATGCTCGTCGGTTTCGAGTACTCTTGACGATCCCGTCCTTGAGCATCCGATCTATTTGATCCAGGTAGTTGGAACGTGGCCTTCCTCTGCCACTTCTTGCACACACTTGCTTTTGCTTCTGCAATGTAGATTTCCTTAACCCCTTTTATTTTTGCAGTATTCCCAGTATTATAAGCCATTCATGACCGCATTACCAACAGGTTGCTTACCTTCTGTATCTTTTTACCGGACGGCCGTCTAGGAAATATTTTAGTATCCCTCGGGAACAGTCCTTTTTCTATTGCGACCGACGGACTATCACGGGCTACATGAGACGGATCTCATCGTGAAAGTGGTAACTAAGCCAATTACTCTATTTCTTTCTTAACAAACTCATTGTTAATCAATTGTTTAATGTAATTTTATTCGATACTCGTGACAAGCTAGCGCATTTTTTATGATACTAGCGGTACGTCCCGGATTCGCACGGAAGGACATAATTTTTTTGATTGAAGAAAATATAGCCTATGTCATTCAGGGTGAATGTAGCTTTCCAATGGTGAAATAATTTTTGAAATAGGCACAGTAGTTTTTGAGTTTATTCATTACATACATACACACACAGAAAATATTACAAATATTTCCTCTTTATAATAATAATTATTATTATTATATCCTCACGCCTTCCCACAAGGGTCCCCGAAGGGGTAGGCAGAGGTATATATGTAATACCCACACACCCACTTTCCGCCAGAGGTATATTAGGTGCCAACGTGACAGATGGCGAGTCCATCGCCGTTACTCAAGCACGACTATACATACGCTTTTGAATTTCTTAGACGTATGCAGGTTTCCTCTCCATGTTTTCCTTCACCGTAAAGCTCGTGGTGTGACTAATCACTGTACTTAAGTATAGAAAAACTCATTGGTACAGTCGGTAATCGAACTTGCGCCCTTTGCGTCGCAGGCAACTGCTCGAACCACCAGCTACTGTGTCGTGTGAAATGTATATGAATAAACCGACCATTAACTATGGAGACCTTGTTGGGTTGCTGCCCCGGTGACCTAGGCATACATCGATCAATCATCAACCTGTGAGAGCCATGCCACCCATTTAGTTATCTTGACTAGGCTTATGAGCAGTAAAACAATGATTTATGCTCAAAGCACAAGATTTATGTTCGTTCGTTCGTTCTATATTCCTGTACCTATGTGCTGGTTAGGTTTTGCCCCGCGTAAAATTCGTTAATGTTCCACCAACGGGGCTTCTGCTCGACTCGGCATTCGTAGGTTTTATTTCTTCATCATCACGCCGAGGCCCTAACGGGGTAGGCAGAGAGAGTAGAGTGCCAGTTCTTAACTTTCATAACTCTTTCGTTTCGTCTACATACATCAGCCTCTACATATTCGCTGGTTTCAAATACTTCTGACGTTCCAATCCTTGAGTGTCCGACCGATTTGGTCCAGTTAGTTGGATCGTGGTGTTCCTCTGTCTCTTCTTGCACAAACTTTCGCTTTGTTCATCTGTTTTGTCAATCTTTCTTCACTCATCCTTTCTATGTGTCCAAACCAACGTAACATGCCTTTCTCCATCTTTACAATTACACCCTCGTTCACACCAGTTGTTTTGCGAATCTCTTCATTGCGAATTCGATCTGAGATCGTTACGCCGCACATTTTTCGAAGAGATCGCATCTCAATTGCATTTGTTCTAATTTCACGCTTCCTCTGACATACACAGGATTCTCAAAAAAACAGTGTCAGTGGTCAATACCACTTTCTTCTTTTTATATTTCTTCTCTTCATCTTTTTTAGCACTCAATAGTGAAGAAGAAGAATAATTGTACAATTTGGAGTCTACTATGAGTCTGCTATTTCGACTCAGACACTCGAACTATTAAATACGATTCCATAGTATCATTCTGTTATATCATATACATCTGTAACTAATTTCTTGAATTGTTTTGAAGTCGCTAATTATTAAAATTCTCTTAAAGGCCTTCTTAAAACATTTTATGGATCGTTATATAATCTATACATACTTTAAGCTTTTGTAAAATAATACTTAACAACACCTATATAGGTCATATAATTATTGTACCTCTAAATTGAATTTTATTTTTGTAGACTAAGGCACATCAACAGATATGGTGACCGGTTTTTCGTTAAAGATAATTATGTGAATATTATATACAACTTCAGTATGGCATCGTATTTTAATAGTTTTGGAATAGCCTAGCTTTTTATAGAACTCTAGAATATTAACTGTATGTTTATAAAAATCGGCCAAATTATGATATAACATTCGGAAGAGTAACAAATAATTAACTCTGTGCCATTTTATGGCCGGATGCGGACCTACATTTTCTCATGTAAAATTTAAGATAAAATTTTTTTAAATTATATATTTATGTTTGTCCTGAAGGACTAGTAAGTAACCAAACATAAAAATGTATGTACCGGAAAAATATTTAATTTATGGTCTATTTTTTTAAATTTAAATATGTCTTGTGTATTTCGTAGTTTCTTAAGGCACCCAAAGCTTTAGCTGAAGTTCGTATACCTTTATGGCAGACGCCATACTCTCGAACCATTCTCGAATCCACCTGAAGTCACACAGAAAATATGATTAAAATCGTTCTGACCGTTTAGAAGAAATTCATTGACGAACACACGCACACAAGACATATATATGTGTATATATATCGTTTGTGGAATAGTCCGTACAGTTATTAATAAGGCTCTAAACAAGTATAACAGGCTTATATAGAAAATTAATTTTTAAAGGCAGAATCCTTAGCGGAGAAGTTTATTTCTGTGTACTAATTTGAATAATTCATTAATAACGTTCATTGCCTACTCCTTTAAAAGGGTCACAACAGACCTTTCATCCTCGCTGTTTATGTTAAATATTTACAATCTTTTTGCATTAATATTATTTTATTATGGTAATTATTTAACACCGGTTTTTGTCTGTTCGCGTAGTCTGATTTTGATTTGAATGTAACTAAAGGAATATTTATTGCCTCATGAAGTGTAATGAAGGTGATTTAATGAAAAAACTAGTAAAAATCTATACTAATATTATAAAAAGGAAAGATTTGTATGTAAGTATGTTTGTAACGAATTGGCTCAAAAAGATTATAAATTTCACCATTTGAATGCTACATTATCACTGATTAAGCCAAAATGTAACAAAAATAATAATAACAATAATATAATAATATATCCTCACGCCTTCCCACAAGGGTCCCGAAGGGGTAGGCAGAGGTGTATAGGTAATACCCACACACCCACTTTCCGCCAGAGGTATATTAGGTGCCAACGTGACAGATGGCGAGTCCATCGCCGTTACTCAAGCACGACTATACATAAGCCTTTGAATTTCTTCTCAGACGTATGCAGGTTTCCTCTCGATGTTTTCCTTCATCGTAAATGTAAATTATATTTAAAAAATAAATATAATTTACATTGTATTATGCTAATTCGATATTGGCAATGTATGTACTATGTTATATATGACCACGCCTTCCCACAACAGGTGTGAAGGTAGGAATACCTTTCCTCCAGGGATATATTGTAGGTGCCAACGTGACAGTTGGCGAGACCATGGCCGTTACTCAAGCACGACCAAACATACGCCTTTGAGTTTCTTCTTAAACGAATGCAGATTTCCTCCCGATGTTTTCCTTCATCGTAAAGCTATCGGTGGGACTAACCACTGTACCTACTTATTTATTATGTTGTTAAAATAATCATGTTTGAATAATTAATTATACTCGTAATCCTTGTACATTTGCTGTCTATATATTGGTATTATATAGTTACTAGAGTAACCCTGTGGTTTCACTCGCGTTTAATTCGATTTTCCGCTCCCATAGGAAGTTAGCTTGATGGTAAAAACCCTATTAGCCTTGTCAATAAATAGGCTATCGAATGCAAAAAGATTTTTTTCTTGGAAAATATTGATTTCAAGTAAAGTGTGAAGACGTGCAGATATATTGTACATATCACACCGACTCCCGCAGGCAGAAAAAAAAATTTAAATAGTTTATTCAACGTAAGGGACACAGGGAACACTTACCTATTGAACGTTATATACTTAATAAAAACTAAAGTTATCACAGATTCCAAGAAAAAATCCTGCCAGGAGAAGAAACGGCGAAACAAACTCCCCGGTTTTCTCTTTTAACATTTGTTCCCTTTTACGTAGGGGTAGAAAAAGTTTAAATTACATACAAACTCTGTACAAGAGGAGCAACTCATTGCCAAACATGGCCATCATTCAAATAATCTGATGTTGTATAATTGCTTTTTAAATTATGTGTACATTATAAAGTATATAAGAGAGAGTAAAGCGTCAGTTATATCCTGGTTTACAGACCCCTTTCGTTTCATCCACATTCATCAGTCTCTTCATATATGCTCGCCGGTATCAAGTACATACTCTTGACGTCAAGGTTCATATAGAACATGACTACAATTACCTCAATTATCAAGATGACCATCGGAGTAAACTATCTTGTTCATTGTAATACATTTTCAGTGTCAACAATACGTTCATAATATGATTAAACCCATTATCGTAGGACACGACATAGAGCTGTTATTAGACATATTAACGTTTATCACGCGACATGCCAGATGCGAATTAACACCTCTATGTATTTACATATCGTAAGATGGCGCTTGGCGGAGCAACTTTTTAGCTATCTTTTGTTTTTATAGCAAGATCGGCAAACATGCTTGTGGCCTACCTGATGGGAAGCGGTTACCGTAGCCTATTGACACTCACGATTTTTAAATACCACTTGCGCGTTACCACTCTGTTTTCCGAGAGTTTTACTGTGTTGACTGTATAATGGGACTAATCCTTCTACTGCCAATATATATACCATCCTCCCTCCTCCCCAAGGAGCTCATTATTGGAAACCTTATTAATCGCGCAAGATCACAATACAAAGAAAAAACTGTAATCATATCTTGCATCATTTAATTGTCGCCGACTTGTTATGTTGTGGAAAATGCCGCCTTAACAAAAAGGGCTTGAAGCCTTCAAACCTAAGACCCACTTTTCGCCGCACATATATTTTGGTGCCAACGAGACAGATGGCGAATTGGTTTCCCAAGCACTATCCCTACATACGTATGTAGGGATAGTGCTTTGAATTTCTTCTCAAACGCATGCAGGTTAACTCGTGATGTTTTCTTTCATCGTAAAGCTCGCGTAGTGTGATAAATTACCATTCATAAGACCTCATTAGTACCGACAGCCGGTGAAAGAACCTGCTATCTTGATTTTGCAGACGTATACACAAACATTTCGACCACCACCGCTCAAGGTTAGCTATTGCGATTGTCTGAAGTTGTTCAAATTGCAGTAATGTTGCAACGTTTGTAAGCACCCTTATTTTGTTGTATGGTTATTTGCTGTTCAATAAGTACAATTGATTATAGTAAGTATCTTTCACAGAACGTCGATAGCATCGGATAAAGATCTATGAGTACTTATTACATAAAGCCCATATTATCTTAGCTCCAGCCATGTGAAACAGATTCTACCTAGTCTATACTAATATTATAAAGAGGAAAGATTTGTATGCAAGTATGTTTGTAAGGAATTGACTCAAAAAGTACTTGACCGATTTTAAAAATTCTTTCACCATTTGTATGCTACATTATCACTGATTAATATAGGCTGTTTTAATTGCAAGAAAAAAAAAATTGTATGCCAAATTGTTTAAAAAATAAATGTCCACCCGTGCGAAGCCGGAACGGGCCGCTAGTTATACTATAATAATAATAATATATATAATATTATTATTATTATTTTATAGTTATACTATAAATGTGAATAAATCCATGGATGTTTGTTAATCAAAGAAGCCGGTACGGATCGCTTATAGGAAGTACTCGGTTTGAATGGGGTGATTGAGTGTTGTTTAAGTATAGTGGAAATAATGAATAGTTGTCGGACAGTGGACACCTTCCAGTCTTGTGTTAGTGTGTAGGGTATAAGATTGGGCGGAAGGTACATACCTAAAGAATGGCTCGCTGAGCTATTTCAAAAGGAAGCATAATCGTTTTTGCAGCTCCAATATTATATGACTAAACTTGCTGCAAATACGTTCCACTTTAGCGCCTAGCAAGCAATGTATCTTAATTTCTGTCAAGCTGTATATAATATTGTTTTAAGGCGATTGTTAATTCAAGTTGTTAAACGTGTCGCTACATGTAACATGAGCCTCACATGAACAAAATGAAGGTCTGAAATGACGTCGGCGCACTTAAATTAGACGTTGACACGTAGGCTACCATTTGTATGCCGCTTGGATTGCACTACGTTTTAATAATATATAATGTTTGTTCATGGTGATTACAGTACAAAATAATAATAATAATATATCCTTACGCCTTCCCACAAGGGTCCCCGAAGGGGTAGGCAGAGGTGTATAGGTAATATCCACACACCCACTTTCCGCCAGAGGTATATTAGGTGCCAACGTGACAGATGGCGAGTCCATCGCCGTTACTCAGGCACGGCTATACATACGCCTTTGAATTTCTTCTCAGACGTATGCGGGTTTCCTCTCGATGTTTTCCTTCACCGTAAAGCTCGTGGTGTGACTAATCACTGTACATAAGTTCAGAAAAACTCATTGGTACAGTCGGGATTCGAACTTGCGACCTTTGCGTCGCAGGCAACTGCTCGAACCACTCGGCCACCACGGATCACATGAACACCATCACCATCGATCACATGAACGATCAAATTCTCATCTAGCATTTTAAACCCTCCATCGTATCGTATAAAGTAGATTTTTGGAAACTTAAAACGCCTTTTTCGACGCTTTTAGATTTCGGTTGATTGAATATTCTTGATAAAGGCATGTAGCAATACAGTCTCTGCCTACCTCTTTGATTTAAATATCGTTGTGTATTCTAGATGGTAATTGCATTTATTATCTTAAATCTGTCATCATATGTCTTAGAGCTTGGTCTATTGTCGGTGCTTCTCTTGCAACTCCTTCCAATTGCCTCTATACGCCTCGAAAGACACAAAGATCTTTCTTCAAAATACCAACACAACCCAACCCGACAATAAAGTGTAAAGTTTATATCGCCTGTATTTTGGCCTGTTTGTTTATAAGTTTAAGCGTTGCGATGCCATTTTATATTTAAAGTATCCCTTACGAGAATGCACAAAGTATTCATATCACACCACATTTCGAATTTCATACATATTCATGCATATTATTACTCGGCAGACAGTGAGAGAGGAGTGCTAGTTCTCTCTAGATTCTTCTTCATCCACATTAATCAATCTTTGTATACATGCTTGTCGGTTTCGAGTACTGTTCCCCTAGTTTAGTGTCGATCCCTTCATAAAATTCCACGAATTTCAATTTCAATCTGACGAACTGGATGGAAAGGGACGAACGAACAAACAAACTAAGCTTTTGATATAATTCATTACTATCTAGAGATACCAAGAAAACATTATCATGAATGGTAGACACGTAACTGCATCACCGATAAGGTTTGTTTACCAACGATAAAGCAATTACCTTATCACATCTGACATTCAGATAATGTACTTTATAATGTTATGATAATAAAGCGGAACCTACAATTATATAGTCAATTACTTGGTGTATTTAGTAAAGAAATGAGTATCGAAAGAGGTTTTTAAATCTATAGAAAACTAGAGTTCGGTTCTCCCCGTGAGGGACTCGGCAATGGTATGCAAAAACTTTACAGTGAATCAGTCTTAAGAACTAAACGTAAAAAGTACATAATTGTGTTACTTCTAAGTTCAAATGATCAGATCGCATCCGAAGATACAGACTTAGTTCCAAAGCTTTAATAGCCGATGCGGGTTGCCAAGCTTTCAGACTTAAATTGTGTTGGGTTGGACACGTCTGTTGCATGTCAGACGAGTGGGGCAAACAAGCAAAACAAAGGACCCCACAGAACATTACGCGCAGAGGTGGAAGGCAAACAATATTGTGGGACGAACTGGACCTGGACAATTGGTCTAACGGAGGTTTTGATCGCGGAGGGTGGAGAGAGAGGGGAGAGGCGTTAGCCCAGCAATAGAATATAGTTGGGTATAAATCCTGCTAATATTATAAATGCGAAACGTTGGTTTGATAGTCGATCGCACCAGAAAGGCTGAACAGAATGGGATGAATTTTCGAGGCAGGGAGATTATCAGGGACCCTTTTGGGACAGCGAAGGTATTAAGTACAAAATATTAAAGCAATCATCTGCCAGTGAATGTTGCTTTTTTTGCTAGTCCACACACACACTTTGATTGTAATTCCACGAATCACTTTCTCCGATTCTGTTTTAGTATTCTACCTTCGATCTCGTACAGATTACTTAACGAGATGTATGCCCCGGTTACCAGAACGCTTTAATGTAAATTTCATTGGGCCCATGTTTAATGCTTTTGTTTTTATTCTTTCGCAAAGTATCATCGTTTTCGTGGTTTCAACATCACTACGACAATTTGTTTAAATATACTTTTTTTAATGTATCTTGAAGCCCTCCTGTGGTATGTGTGCTATGTACGTACATACATATTACTAGTGCCAATTGATAGACATAAGTCGATGTTTTGACTTGACGGTTTCACAAACGTCTGAATTTCTTTTCCGACGTAAAATGGAAAGACATTTTATTCCGAAGAAACATATGAGCAATATTTTTTTTACAATAAAAGGAATTCTTCGAAGAAAAAATCTACATGCATCCGTCATGATCATTCATGAGCGGCAAGGTAATTTATAATTCATAAGTGATTTATCGCCACTGTTTGAAACAGATCCTTATCCAATTTAATATTTTTTGTTTACGCCGTGGTTTATGCCGTGGATTAAATTAAAACAAATACAGCGATATTCTTGTTGTCAACACGCGAACTGCGTCATGAGAGTAAATCGCTCCAAGAATATTATAGCTCACAGTACCCACAGTATGCCACACTTCCTGTGTTATGACAACTGTTTACTGTTACTGTTACTCTTATTAAGTAGAAGAATGCTTTGTTTTGAAGTGTTGGCAATTGTAATATTTATAAGTTTTTTTTACAATACACGTTAATCGTCAGAAAACACATACATAATTATCAATGTTCATTCATTGTAATTTCAGTTGTATTTTCTGTTAACTTGCGCCGGCTTCCTCACGTTTTCCTATTCGTAATGCTAGGCTGTCACAAATCACTGTACTTATATAGTGGTTCTAAGCTAATTGGTATTGAACCAGCAACATTGACGTAGATAACTACATACCTAAGTCAACCAGCTATCGCAGAAATGTATTATTTACTTTAGTTTATCTCGAATCGTATAAATATTGTTTTAATTAATTGATTTTTCTAAGTAAGACACCGGTATAGCAGCTGTTTTGATAGGTCGCCGGTACCAGGGGCGCATAACGAGCGAGTTGGTTTTTGCAACTGCCTTCGTGCACACTTGCAACCGGCCACGTCCACGCACCGCACACAGCAATGAAAATTACGTCACGTAGCTTTGTGAACGTGCGTCGTAGTGTACTGTGCACTACAAACCAGTATGCCACGTTCACCTCCTGCGCGATAATGCTAGCCTGGTACTTCAAAAGCCTGCAAGGATTCTAAAGGACCTAGATTGTCTTCTTTTTCGCGTTAAAGTACTGTTATAGAAATCTAACTAATATGAAAAAATGTGTGTGAAGCTAAAATTTTTTTTTAGTTTTTAAACAGAACCTGTTATTGCGAAGGTTAACAGAATAAATTAAAAGAAATCCCGGCTTGGGTTTACCAAATGGCAGTATTTTCATCTTCTATCTGGGGGATTAAAAAAAACTCAATGTTTTTTATAAGTATATTAATAATTTTATTGTCTAATAAATTTTTTGTTTCCTATGAGCATGGGAGTGAAAGAGAACCATTGCAGGGTTGGCAACGCTCGAATTGGTTCCATTTATATTTGAAGCGCCTTCTTTTTTAATTCGTTCAAAATGTTTAATCCGAATCGGAATGTTAATATACCACATTAGATTATTTTGTATCAAAATAATATGTTTTCAAAATAAGAAGACTTTTTGCCCGCAACTTCGCTAGCGTCAGTATTTTTTCGGGATTTTAGATATATTCCGGGATACTACAATTGTACTAACCCTACTTTTCAAATCCTACTTATATTATGGACACGAAAGTTCGTCAGTAGGTATGTATGTACGAACGAAATTTGGTACATAAATAAATCATTCGCTGGTTTTGAAACCAGAAACTAGAAGTTAATAATAATATATACATTGATTCTGCGAGTATAATAATGTCGTATTATACGTGTATACTAGCTGTCCCGCCCAGCTTCGCTTGGCTGAAAAATAAAAGGTCCTGAAACACGATCGCAACGCCGATCGAAACTCAAACCATTCTCGAATCCACACTCATAATCAAAATCGGTCCAGCCGTTTCGAAGGAGTCACATACAAACACACAGAAGAATTACGCCAAAAGTTTGATACTGGGATAAACCTGCATACATCGCCAATAGGGTTTTTCATCAGATAAAAATCTTTTGGAAAACCCGATCATTACGAATTGCCAAAACGCAAACCACCTGCGCTATTTATAAATCGCCTTTGAGGAAGTCATTCAATATTGGTTTTAATTTCCTCATTGATTACCGTTTCGTACTTTAATAGTGACCCGTTATCGGCGTTTCTGCCTTCTGTGTGTTAGATTACCCCTTCGGTGTATTGGTCTTGGTCAATCTCTAACTGCAGCTAACACTGACCAACTTACTCAATTTAACTTACTTATATAACTAAGTTCAAGGTAGATTTACGTACAATTATGTAGACGTCAGCAAATTCAAGATACTAGATACCAACTTTAGCTAGTCTGCTCACCACGCGCTTTACGAAGAATTTGTGCGAGGGAACCAACGTGGAGAAGAAAAAGATTCTGAAGTTGATGAGCCTTGTGCTCGGCCACGGACACAACTAACATCACGTCACGGTTCTAGATTTACGTAAATACATACATACATCACGCCGAGTCCCTCACGGGGTAGGCAGAGAGAATAGAGCTCATCCAACTACTTGATAAAACAGTTTTAGGAGGAAAACAAACACAAAATATTTCCTTATGATAATTTTATGTATTTTTTATTTGAAACAGTCTCGAATCTTTTTTTTTTTCAATGATTTCAAACTCAATATTATTACAGACAAGAACACTTAGACTTTTATCTATTTAGTTTAGGCTTAGATGGCTTTGATAATAATCTGATAGTAGAACTAAACTATTTTGTGTTCATATTTAATATGCATAAATAAATTCGAGGAAAAAAACGACATTTGAATTCAAAGTTTGAGCGGATGAGACCGCGGCGCATGATTAGTATAAAATATATTACGTATACTCATTAATTACCATTTAAGTAAATTTTAATTGAGTAATAATAAGTTATTTATGTAATTACACTTCTGTAGGGTTCGAGGAGTAAGGGGTTATTTATATTATCATTCTATTAAGTCCCTGAGCAATCCTGATAAAGGGAGATGAATCTTAAGCTCCATATAATTAGGTATTCTAGGGCGATAGGGGTCACAAGTGCCTTCGTACCCGTTAGAGGTCGTTCACACCCTCGTGGCCTAACGTGGCTTGAGGCAATATCCTCAAGAATATGTTGTTTTCACGAAAAACGTGTTATTAACGAATCGGAACTCATAGCAATATTTTGTTTTACGAAAGAAAATAACCTTGTTCCGTCCTTAGAAGTTGAAAATATTAGGTTCTATATATGTATGTATCACCTTTTTGAAATTTAGATGAAATTTGTTTTTTTTTTTTTTTATACAACAAGAGTGGCAAACAAGCATACGGCCCACCTGATGGGAAACGGTTACCGTAGCCTATTTACGCTCACGATACCTAAGTATCACTTGCGCGTTGCCACTCTGGGTTCAGAGAGTTATACTGTGTTGGCAACATAGGTCTAATCCCTCAGCTGCCAACACAATATAACAATCCTCCCGCCTCCCCAAGGAGCTCATTACTGGAAACCTTATTCACCACGTAGGAACACAACACAAAAAAATTGTGTTATTTGGCTACGGACTTCTATAAGGTGGAGGTCCTGCCCCAGTCGGGCGGCTCCAAATTCGAACGGAGAATCCGTTATGCCCTACCTCTCTTAAAATTAAATTAAGAATTGTTTCTCAAACGCATGAACGTAGAGGAAACCTACATAAGGTTTCCTCTCGTAAAGCTCGCGTTGTGACTACTCGAACCACTTGGCCAACACGAAAAATACTCTTCTACGAAATCTAAGAGTACTACTGTGTGCTCTGGTATCCCTACTCTGTACCTATTTAGCTAGTGTTCGTAAATACGACAATACATGTGTTTTGGTACTTTATCAGTAACGCAATCCACTTATCAGATAAAAAATACATTTTACGTCAGAAATGATGAACCGTTGTTAATACTCAAATGGCAATGAATTTAATTCTAATCTTTTAAATGGAATCGATATATCGACCTATGTAGTTGGCGTAAGTATAGATTAGCCCAATGAGTGCGAAAAGTCTCACTTCAAGTTGTGAACTAGTTTACACTCGTTCATTCAGAACGAGATCGGGCACGCATCAGGTACACTATAGCGAACGAGTGGAAAATCACGCTCAATGCAGTGAACTAGGTCATTCGTTCATTTCACTCGTTCATTCAGTACGATATCGGACATGCATCAGTTACTTATTTGGTCGGTAGATGCTGGCTTCGTGACTCTTGCTTTTAGTTCCGTTCGACGGACTCAGCCGAGCGATCAGTCGTCCTGTCTGCGATGGTATATGTTTGTCGCGGGTTCGATGCGCTTTGAGCGTAAATTATCGTATGGATTGAGAACTGCATTGCCATTTTGATAATTGATTGATTATCCTCACGCCTTCCCACAAGGGTCCTCTAAGGGGTAGGCAGACGTGTATAGGTAATAAATAGCCACACACCCACTTTTCGTTAGAGATATATTTTAGGTGTCCACGTGACAGATGGCGAGTCTCATTGGTACAGTCAGGATTCGAACTTGCGATCTTTCATACATTAAACAATGCCCAGTATCGGGGTTGACCTTATAGTTTCCTATGGATTTCTATGACCCAGGGCCGCATGCTTGTTTGCCACTCTTGTTGTATATAAAAAAAAAGATTTTTCCAGGCATTTTGTCTGTTTCAGTCAAGACGCGCAGTCTTTTTTTCGGTTAAAGAATATTCTTACTTGTAATTTCAACAACACAACCTATATTTTATTGAAGCGGTTTAAGCTTCAAAGCAGGTAAGCTTATGCCTGCCAAGTAACAGTTGCGCACTTAGGACCGCTGCCAAATACGAACGCTGTCAACCGGAAAATTCAATATACTTTAGGCTTAGGTTAGCTTAATACTCTTGTGTAACCTTCAGCTCGATAGAGTTTCAGGCATTAAATGGCAAAACATATATTTTAGTAGGCCCGCGTAAAATTTGATTTGAACAAATAATCAAATAGAATATTCAAGGTTGAGTAGGTCAAGACTGCTCGAAGCCAGCGAGCTTGTATTAAGGGACTGATGAATGTGGACGAAGCGAAGGAGACTAGAGAGAACTGGCGCTCTATACTCAATGCCTACCCCGTTAGGGACACGGCGTAATGTTATGTATGTATTTATGAATGTTGATGTAGCGAATGTGGTCTGTAAGTCATAAGAGAACTGGCGTTTCAGTCTCTATGCCACACCTTCACCGTAAAGCTCGTGGTGTGACTAATCACTGTAAGTTCAGAAATACTCATTGGTACAACCGGCATTCGAACTTGCGATCCCCTCGTCCACTACGGTTATTTATATATTTTCATTTATAATGTATGTAGTTCATGGTTATATTTTCCTTTATTCATAAAATGAGCAATATCATTACGCACTGGCTATTTTGAGAAACGTTCAATATGGATACAATTACATTTGGGTGAATCATGTGCCCTGTATAAGTAAGACCTGGCTTTGTATGTGTATTATACAAGTAGGGGTAGACCTAGGTGGACGTTTCTAGACCAAATTAGGGACGTCTTGATAAAAGGTGAAGAGTACCCTAAACCGAAGAGCATGTATGAAGAGAATAATGAAAGTAAAGGAAGCGAAAGAAGTATGTAAGGATCGTAGCAAGTGGAAAGAAGTGGTCTCTGCCTACCCCTACGGGAAAGAGGCGTGATTATATGTATGTATGTATTATAAAAGTGCATATATGATAGACTACTTAATCCTTACTATCCTTTCTAATATTATAAATGTGAATGTAAGTTTGTTTGTTACGCTTTCACGTGAAAACTTAAAACTTAACCGATCATCATGAAACTTTGTACACATATTCTTGGAGGTATTAGAAGTAACATTGGATTAAATGCGATTATTTGTTAGTATGTTTTTTACTCTATCACGCCAGAATAGTGATAAATTATTAGCTGGATATATTAAAGCCAATGAAATCAAATTTTGCGCGGGTAGAACCGCGTGGCACAGCTAGTATATGACAAATTTAAGTACATGTGTGTTATAACCTAAGTTATTTTTATTTGTATATAAGTGTATACATACATATTATCATCACGCCGAATCCCTAACAGGATAGTAAGAGATAATAGAGCGCCAGTTCTCTCTAGACTTACCCATACCCCTTTCGCTTCGTCCACGTTCACAGTCCAGTTGAAACGTGGTTGTTGCGTTATTATACCGAAGACGACACAAACACTATTCCAGCGGTAATTTTAATTCCGTTCCATATTCAACGAGGCAAAAAGGTCCTTTTAGCTTGACATCAATCCAAAAATACTTTGGCACGTCACAAGCTGTATTGTATACAGTAAGGTCACTGACCGACCCCTATCTCTATGAATAATGAAAATGAATTGAATGCTTTCAATACATACATATCACGCCGAGTCCCTAACGGGGTAGGCAGAGAGCATAGAGCGCCAGTTCTCTCTAGACTTACATGATATGCTTTCAATAGGGAATGAAAATTCTCAATTAGAAGTTATATTGAAAAGAAAGAAAAAAAGTTTTTTCAGTAATCAGCTCATAATCTATCTTTGTCCCAAATTTCATCCGATTCCGCTCAGCCGTTCGTGCGCGATTGAGTAACAAACATCCCTCGAAAACTACGTAGCTATAGTATTATAATATTCATAAAGTTAATGAGTTTGTTTGTTTGAATGCGCCTATCTCTAAAATGACTACTATGTAATCCGGTTTGTATAATACTTTGCATTAGATAGTGGCCGTGGTGGCCGAATGGTTCAAGCAGTTGCCTGCGACGCAAAGGTCGCAAGTTCGAATCCCGACTGTACCAATGAGTTTTTCTGAACTTAAGTACAGTGATTAGTCACACCACGAGCTTTACGGTGAAGGAAAACATCGAAAGAAAACCTGCATACGTCTGAGAAGAAATTCAAAGGCGTATGAATAGTCGTGCTTGAATATCGGCGATGGACTCGCCATCTGTCACGTTGGCACATACCTCTGGCGGAAAGTGGGTGTGTGGGTGTTACCACTATTACCTATACACCTCTGCCTACCCCTTCGGGGACCCTTGTGGGAAGGCGTGAGGATATATATATATCCTATATAACATAAATAGCTACACGCTATATAGCATCAGGCAACGACCAATAGGAGCAGAGCATCAAGGAAAAATGTTGCTAACTGGGGAATGAGTGAAGCAAGATTTACGAAACAGATATACAAAGCAAAAGTGTGTGCAAGAAGGGGCAGAGGAAGACCACGTTCCAATTACCTAGATCCAATCGATCTGACGCTCAAGGACGGGAAAGTCAAGAGTACTCGAAACCGACGAGCATGTATGAAGAGACTAATGAATGTGGACGAAGCGAAAGAGGTATGTAAGTCTAGAGAGAACTGGCGCTCTATACTCTCTGCCTACCCCGTTAAGGACTCGGCGTGATAATATGTATATGTATAAATATTAATTGACACGGGTGGAACCGCAGGACACTGATAAAGTCGAAGACGATGAACTTTATCTCCGGACATTGCCAGCGACTAGGCGTAGGTATTCAGAGCGAGGTCAGGATTAAGATCAACGACCTGTAGCCCTTAAATGTTAGAGTGCAGATCTGATTTTAACAACCTCTGGCTTTTGTTGTCTGAGTTAAACCTACAACCATTCTAATATCTTAGTCTATGGTATTAACTTCTCAATGTCTGTGCACTGGATGGTTTGAGTAAAGGATGTTCAAGGTCGGGGTGTGTTGGAAAATCCATAATAAATGTACTTTAGTCGTCGGTAGTCGAACTTACAATCGTGATTTCGCAGACGACTACTCGAACTACCCGGCCAAACGTCCATATGTGGACTGCATGCTTGTTTCCCACATATAAAATGTTTTGTATTTATAAAGTTTATCTCTTGTTGCAGTGTATGAAAGCGTACGTCGAGTTTGAAGTTTGCAATGGCGCGTACGAAGTGTCCTGCCCAGACGCGCGCTGCCGGGTGGGCGCCGCCCTCTCTCTCGACGAGATATCGGCACTGGTCGACCCTTCGGTCATGGAAAAGCATCTCAAATTTAGGCTCAACCACGGTACGTAAACAATGAAAACACAGTAAAGAGATTTACGTCTTATTCCGAATCTGAAAAGGTTTCCATTGCGAGACGATGTCATACATACATAAATTTCATCACGCCGAGTCCCTAACGGGGTAGGCAGAGAGTATAGAGTGTCAGTTATCTCTAGACTCGCATACGTCTTTCGCTTCGTCCACATTCATCAGTCTCTTCATACATGCTCGTCGGTTTCGAGTACTCTTGACGTTCCCGTCCTTGAGCGTCCGATCGATGTCATAATATTGATAATCCGGTTAATTTGTGGTAAATGAACTGAAAACCTAAAAACCTAAGATCTTTTATTCAACGTAAGGGACATAGGAAGTACTTATTGAATAAAATATTAAAGTTTCCACCGTTTCCATGAAAAAAAACTTGTCAGAAGAAGAAACGGCGAAACTAACTTGATTGGTTTATTTTTAATACTGAGAGAATCTGCTTTGTACAAACTTTTTGCTAGTACAAAGAGCCACAGGGTGGCGGGGTTTTAGTCATTTGCAAATTTAGTAGTGAACCTTAGGTACCAATGAGTTTTCCAAGACTTGAAATGTAAATCTAAACCTGAAATGGCGACAAGACCGTCTTTGTCGAGTTAGTGTCTAAATATATCTCCGTTCATACAAGGTGTAGGTTGTACCCACACACCCACTTTTCGACGAGGCGACAGAAGTCGAGTCCACCGCCATTACAAAAGTACAACTCTTTATTTATTTTGTAAATAAGCATGGATTTTGGAAGCAAGCAAGATTTACGATACATACGCCTTTCATTCTCTTTATTCTCTCTTCTCAATCGCGTGCAGGTTTCCACTCGACCTCTTCCTTTAGCGTAAAGCTTGTGCTGTGACTAATAACTGATCTTAAGTTCAGAAAAACTCATTGGTACTGTCTGGATTGGACCTTGCAGTCTTTGAGTTGAAGGCAACTGATCAAACCACTCGGCCACTAGACTAAATTTTTTCAAGCGTGTGTTAAAACAACGCGTCAATTTCGTTGCCTATGACAACTACATATCGGTTAATTCTATCACTCCAGTCCATTCGTTTTGCTCTATTTATTTTCGTTTCGCTGTATGTCCGACAAAATTGTATACATACGTTTCTAGAATTTTGGTCTAGTTTGTGAGTGTTAGTTTAATAACTAGTAATAAACTCAGCATATAATGCTAGTATTGGGTGGAGAAACTCTATAATTAGTCCACTTATTTTTGTTGAAATAACCTTAAAAGAACAACTGTAATTATATGAACAATTCTAACATGGGCACAGATAAATTAATTGTTACTATATGGGCTTTTAAAATTAATGGATCCCATTTACCTTTTAGCATCGTGATGGCTTTGTGAGTTCGTACCTACGTACATACTACATACATATTCATATATTTACATACATATACATATCATCACGCCAAGTCCCTAACGGGGTAGGCAGAGAGTATAGAGCGCCAGTTCTCTCTAGACTTACATACCTCTTTCGCTTCGTCCACATTCATCAGTCTCTTCATACATGCTCGTCGGTTTCGAGTACTCTTAACGTTCCCGTCCTTCAGAGTCCGATCTATCAATATATCTTCATATATTTGTGGAAATTAAAAACGCATTCAAACCGACGTCTCCTCCTTTCAAAGGTATATTACACTCGTTTCAAAGGTATCTTGATCTATTACATTATAAATTCTTCAAAAGGAAATTAATATAATTATCAAGGACAGGCTGTGCCCCGCGATTTCACCCGCGTACAATTTAATTCCCAAATTTTTTTTTTCAACATACTTAAAAATCGAAACTATCCTATAATGTTACCTATATTACTCGGTAAAGGGGTTGCCTTCTAATGTTGAAATAATTATAAAAAAAAATTGAGTATGTAAGTAGTTTTTTTTTATAAATTATCTATTTTTTTTTTAGTTTTTTATTTATAGTTTTTGAGTTAAAACG
The DNA here is from genome assembly GCA_016069955.1 of Drepana arcuata. Taxonomy (NCBI): domain Eukaryota; kingdom Metazoa; phylum Arthropoda; class Insecta; order Lepidoptera; family Drepanidae; genus Drepana; species Drepana arcuata. The sequence continues at coordinate 112,780 of JACCPG010001577.1, forward strand.
TGTCAAACAAACAAAAAATTATATCTTTCCTCTTTAGTTTGGATTTTAATACTTTTTATATTTCTGTCAGTTTCATTGTTAACTTTATGAACTAGTTACATATTATATTCTAATTACTAAACGACCTATACTAAAACTTTTCTATACCAAGACTAGCCGTACGCCGCGAATTCTCCCGCATTTCATAATTTTTTTTCTGCAATATAACATGAACTGGGTGTAAATCTAGCTAATAATTTATCACTGGGCCAAATTTCATCCAATTCCATTCAGCATCTTTACTTAAAAAACAAAAACAAGGGTCCCCGAAGGGGTAGGCAGAGGTGTGTAGGTTATACCCACACACCCACTTTCCGCCAGAGGTATATTAGGTGCCAACGTGACAGATGGCGAGTCCATCGTCGTTACTCAAGCACGACTATACATACGCCTTTGAATTTCTTCTCAGACGTATGCAGGTTTCCTCTCGATGTTTTCCTTCACCGTAAAGCTCGTGGTGTGACTAATCACTGTACTTAAGTTCAGAAAAACTCATTGGTACAGTCGGGATTCGAACGTGCGATCTTTGTGTCGCTGGCGACTGCTCGAATAACTCGACTACCACGGCTCTTTTACTTAATAGGATTATAAAGTGCCAAAGTTGATTTGTTTCAAACAACACGATTCAATTAGAGTGGTTAGATGTACCAAGGATGTAGGCGATGTAGCGTCTCAGAAGTATCACTAATCAAAGGACTTCTCAAATAATTTGTTCACGGTTATGTCAACCAATCACAATTGATAAGTTTAGCAGCTGTATTAAAAGCCAATAATAACCAGGAAGGACCGCAAAGGACATTCGTTCATACTCCTTCCGTTTCCGCGCTCAATATTTTGTCAATACCTACATTAAATATTCACAGAAACCTGATCTCGTTAAAATGTATGTTAATCTTTTAATGCTGGGTGCTATCAATCTTTTTTTTATTGATCCAAGTGGGACCTGACCCTTATAGCAAGTACTGGAAAATAACATAAAGTTTATTCGATAAAATTGTAAAATGTTGAAATGTATAATTTATATGAAAGTTTCCGGAAGAAGAGGCAGAGGTAGGAACACAACGTTCCATTCCAACTGCCTAGGTCAAATCGATCGAACACTTAAGGATGGGAACGTCAAGAGCACTCGAAACCGCCGAAAATGTATAAAAGGACTGATTTAATGTGCATGTAGCAATAATCGCCGTGGTTCGAGTAGTTGCCTGCGACACAAAGATCGCAAGTTCGAATCCCGACTGTACCAATGAGATTTTCTCGAAAACATCGAGAGGAAACCTGCATATGTTTGAATTGAAGCAATTCAAAGGTGTACGTACAGTCGTCTTGAGTAACGGCGCTGGAGACGCCATCTGTCACGTTGACACCTAAAATATATCTCTGGCGGAAAGTGGGTATGTGGGTACTACCTATACACCTCTGCCTACGCCTTCGGGGACCCTAACCGTGGGGATATAAGAAAAAGAGATTTGTAAATATAGAGGAAACTGGCGGCCTGCTCAAGTGCCTAACCGTGAGGGATTTAGCGTGATGTCATATATCACAATACCAACATAATATCGTATGAAATCCTCCATTAAACAATAACCTTAGATTATTTATCAGATTTTGGTTGAGGATGAAGATCTGATATGATCAAATAGTTCGGAAATGTTTAGCCTTGGCTACATTGTTGCGTCTCAGTTTCACAACCTCTATACACTGAACTGGAGATCTGACAACGACCAGCGTACTGACTGCTTTTAAATAGCATATCAAGCAGTTCCTTACATACGTACATATCATCACGCCGAGTCCTTAAAGGGGAAGGCAGAGAAAATAGAGCGCCAGTTCTCTCTCTAGATTTGCATACCTCTTTCGCTTCGTCTACATTCATCAGTCTCTTCATACATGCTCGCCGGTTTCGAGTACTCTTAACGTTCCCGTCCTTCAGAGTCCGATCTATTTGATCCAGGTAGTTGGAACGTGGCCTTCCTCTGCCTCTTCTTGCACACACTTTTGCTTTGTATATCTGTTTTGTCAATCTTTCTTCACTCATCCTTTCTATGTGTCCAAACCAACGTAACATGCCTTTCTTCATCTTTACAATCACGCCCTCATTCACGCCAGTTGATTTGCATATCTCTTCATATTAGTAGTTTATTAATGTTATTATTATTATTTCTTTTAACATCATATTGGTATACTGTAAGGATGTTAATGTGTGTGTAAATAAATAAATAAAAATAAATAAATTTTACGCACGTAAATCCGTAGGGCACAACTAGTTTGACCAAGTATTCCAAATATTGTAATCTTGCAGATTAAAAGTTGTGACGTCATACAAATTAACAATTACGTGACTATACGCATAACCGCGTATGTATATATATATAGCATGCCTATCTTTGACCAAAGTACCAAAAGTAGTACTCGGTACCCAAAATACATAGATAGATAACATCACGCCGAGTCCCTCACGAGTTAGGCAGAAAGAGTAGAGCGCTCGTTCACTCTACGCTTGCAGACCACTCTCGCTTTATCTACATTCATCAGTGTTTATAAACCCGCCGGGTATAAGTACTCTTGACGTTACCATCCTGGTGTGTCCGATCGAATTTATCTCTAAAGGTCGTTGGAATGTGGTCTTGCTCTGCCTCTTCTTCGCCATGTTTTCGCATTGCATATCTGTTTGGTTAATCTTTGTGCACACGTCAGTTTTAAATGTTGACGGCCGTCTGGTCTAGTGGTTAGAGCTCTGTGGTGTAGTGGTGACTGCGAAACCTGGGGTTTCGGGTTTGTGTGATGCACACGAGTATTGGTACGTATAGAACGTATCTCTCCATTTAAGTAAATATATTGATGTCTACTTACCATAACACAAGCTTTGCTTACTTTGGAATTAGGTCATTTGTGTGGAATTGACTTTCTTTAATCAGTACAATCCCACCCACTTCTCACCGGAGATATGTCTCTATCTCTTTCCCAAACAACAGATCAAATAATAGTGTCTTGGCTCAAAGAGCCCCGTTGGCCGCTCTTGTGTTGCGACACGGCGGCCTTACCGCTCTAAACGGCAACGTTCGACCCTGACTTAGCCCGCGGTCTCGACTGTAGCCGGGCCGGGGCATCGCATGAGCAATTATGGAAATGTAATGAATTTGTGCGCCTCTGTTACTGTGATATGCTTGCTTTGAATAAAAATATCGTTGAACAACTTTTTTTTTACTACAACGGAGGCAAACCCCCATCCGGCCACCTTAAATACGCCTTGTATCACACCCGTTGTCAATTTTATCGTGGAGTTATTGTGCTAGCTGTTACATAGATGAATTCCTTCGGCTCCTACAGTCATCTAGACAGCTTAGGATACACCTTAAGCCAGAAGCAGAACCATAGGGCTGTGATCTCAATTTAAGTGGAGGTATAGTCGAGTTTTTCAAAGGGAACGCTTTCATGCTTCCTCTGACATACCCAGGATACTTATTGGCATTTAGCTCTTAATTTATTATTAATTATGAAAGCGTTTAAATATATGGACGGCTACTTAATAAGAATAACGTATTAATTTAACGGGAATTATCAAACCGAATACTTATACCACCTGTGTACAATTTCAATCAGGCAGGTCAACATTCCAGTGTGATAAATTTCCGATTTAGAATGCCAATTTGGCGTGGATTCCCGTGAAACTTGTTCGGTTGAATACAAATAAACGTCCGGAAATAAAACCTTTCAATTGAACGTCAACAATTTGGAAAGGATTCGTAATCAATTCCATCGTGTGATGAATGATCCAATGCAACCCAAATTTCGACGAGGATAAACAATATTTAATTACCTGCTCGGTAACATAACACACTTTTATACAGCTTGATACTGTTCGATAATACTAATAATGGAGTTTGTGACGACTCTTAAGACGTAAACCGAGTGTAGCTTAGAAATTGGCGCCTAGAAGTGACCTAAAACTGTAGGTGGTCTGGGTCACCTCATCACAGTTTGGGATTTTGCAACGGAGTATACATACAAATACATATCGTCATGCTGTATCCTTCGCAGGGTAGCTCTTTTGTGACTAAGGGTATGTCTGGCGTGATGATATTTTAACTAGAATTTTTGCAGCTTTCTATTACTGGTGAAATCAATTTTATTTAAGTGAATTGGTTGAATAGTTTTCGAGTTTATCCATCACAGCATACCATCCACCGCATGCTTTTTGGCTACCTTTGTGGTACTAAAAATGGGTGCACAAAAATTGTCATTGATCTTCTTCTTAATATAAGCATATCTCTTCACGCCTTCCCACAAAGGATTCCCGAAAGGGTAGGCAAAGGTGTGCAGTATCCGCATATCCACTTTGGGTATATGTAATTTAACTCTCAATTTCGGCTAGGCTAATATAAACTTTGTGTTGTTACAGAAGTGGCCATGGATTCGGGGCGTGCGTTTTGCCCTCGCGCCGGGTGCGACACAGTAGTGTCCGTCCGGGCGGCTAGTCCCGCGCACTGCCCCACCTGCCGGCACGACTTCTGCACGCAGTGTAACCAGGAGGTCAGTTCTTACTAACCTCATTAAATATCATAAACTGGATACACACTATCACAGATAGACACCAGTAGCCGTGGTGGCCGAGTTGTTCGACTCGTTCGAACTCGTCGTTAGCACCTAAAATATATCTGGCGGAAATGTGGGTGTGTGGGTACTAACTATACAACTCTGCCTACGGATTTAAACTAGATGTCCCCCACCTATGTGTTATTCTGGTTCTGATGAGCTGTACTATTAAATAAATAAATACCTGTGACAATTCCACACAAATTGACCTAGTCCCAAATTAAGCAAAGCTTGTGTTATGGTAGACAACGATATATTTACTTATATACTTAAATACATAGGACATCCAAGACTAAGGTACAAATATTCATGTTCATCACAGAAATATCTGCCCTCAGCGGGATTCGAACCCGCGACCTCAAGTTTCGCAGTCAGGAGCTCTAACCACTAGACCAGACGGACGTGTAGTTTTTGAGTGTAAGAGTAACAAACCTCACAAATAAATATCGGTTGGCGCATGAGGTCGGCATAAGCTGGCTTGTTAGAAGTTGTTACCCTTAAAATAAACTCAATTCTGCTCGTTGTAGAATTGAACACGCGAAGAAATAATTTGGGGTTCCAAGGACGTGTAATTTTGGAACCGTCGACAGCGTTTGTGCGAACGCCCTTGCTTTTGTTTTAGAAGCGAATATAATTAATTATAATATGCTAACTAACTTTATTATAATAAACATTAACTGGTAGCTCTTAATCTTATCACGAAATCTCAGTCAATGCCCACTTAACTCACATCAAATTTATAATATGCCTTTCTCGTTTTTTTAACTACTAGAATGTACTTCAGGTGTTGTGTTATCTCTGCCTACCCTTTGTTCACACCCCTATATATAAACTTATGCTTAGGTCAACAAACTATTGAGTATTTGTAAATAAACTCGCAGAAACAGTTAGAAAATTCTTAGAAACTATTTGATAATATAGATAAGTTTTTAAAGTGTATTTTGTTATATTGTAAATTAGTTTATTAATGTTATTATTATTATTATTATTATTTTCTTTTAACATCATATTGGTATACCTACTGTAAGGATGTTAAGGTGTGTGTAAATAAATAAATAAATAAATAAAGGAAGTACCTACATTGATCGTAATGGCAGTTGTTTATCGTATATTAATGTCACTACTATATAACTCCTCGTGGTTTAAGTGGTCACCATCAAGATAAGCCTGCAGGTTCAAATCCGAGTGATCTGTACCAGTAACTTATTTTACCTACAGTGATTTATCCCATAACGAGCTTTAAGGTAAAGGAAAACATCGCGAGGGAACGTGCATACGTTTGAAATAAGATTTAAAAGTATTCGTACGCCTTAGAGAAAAGACCTACCTTGAGAAACGATATTCGTACGCCTTAGAATTTTTAAATTTAAATTTTTACCCACACACCCACTTTCCGCCAGAGGTATATTAAGTGCCAACGTGACAGATGGCGAGTCCATCGCCGTTACTCAGGCACGGCTATACATACGCCTTTGAATTTCTTCTCAGACGTATGCAGGTTTCCTCTCGATGTTTTCCTTCACCGTAAAGCTCGTGGTGTGACTAATCACTGTATTTAAGTTCAGATAAACTCATTGGTACAGTCGGGATTCGAACTTGCGACCTTTGCGTCGCAGGCAACTGCTCGAACCACTCGGCCACCACGGCTCTTTCTTGAGAAAAAAATTTCTTGAGAAAGGGCGACGAACCCGCCACTTGTCACGTTGGCACATGACGAAAACAGGGTTGTGTTTAAATTAATGACCACCTCACTTGTAAAATAAAATGAAATCTATGAAATAGGCCCCTAAATTATCAATTGTCACGGAGAAACGAAACTGTGCGTGCGTATTGTTTAGAGTTTGTGTACGAAATGGAAAACAATTGTGTTTAGTGGGAAAGCGTGACGCGGTCCCGTCCCCGATTGGACAATACACTGGCGCGCTTTCCTGCGCAATTCGTTCTTGCAAATTTAATTGCTGATTCAGTTGCCACCTTCGTTTGCTACTTAACCGGCAATGGCGAGCACAAGGCCTCCAGCCAGGCACTTTTTAACACTGTATAAACGCCATAAGGCGAGCAAGCAGCACAGATTACCAAAAGGTACTGACCTTTTCGGTAATCTGTGCTGCAGTGCACGTGCTATTGATTTTTATTTTTATTGCCATATATCCCTGATCAGTTACTTGCGTTATTGCAATTAAAAAAATATACATGCGTATCATAATAACCTGTACTTAACATATTATTATCTAGATTTAGATATACTAAAAATTATTTTGTCTATCTATTTTTTGCTCAACAATCTAGGCTTGCTAAATATTCGTGTGTTTGCCTTATGACGTCTTTTTTTGTCAAACTTCCCGGTTAGGTTTTGAATAATACATACATCACGCACAGACCCTCACGTGATAGGCCGAGAGAGTAGAGCGCCAGTTTTCTGTAGACTTACAGACCTCTGAACTATATGCCTTGCATGCGACACATAGGTCGCAAGCTCGAATCACGACTGTACCAATGAGTTTTTCTGAACTTAAGCATCTACAGTGATTAGTTACACCACGAGCTTAACGGCGAAGGCATACATCAAGAGGAAACCTGCATACTTCTGAGAAGCTATTCAAAGGCATGCTTGAGTTACGGCGATGGACTCGACCCCTGTCACGTTGGCACCTAAAATACATCTCTGGCGGAAAGTGGGTGTGTGGGTACTACCTATACACCTCTGTTTAATCCTTCGAGGACCCTTGTGAGAAGGCGTGAGGATATATTATACCTATATATAAATATGTATTTACGAAGGTAGCTTGTATGTATTAGCAAGGTACAAAGAACTTCGATCTTTAAGTTCAAGTAATAGATTTTGTAACAAAAAATATATCTAATTGGTTGTAATTATGAGCTATATATTTTTTTATTCGGTGTGATGTACTTAACGCTACTTAGATGTTGCTAAGTGATTTATCGTGTTTGCTTTTGTACAGGTCAAAAGTCTGTCTGTCAAAATTGATTTTATTTTAATACTAGCTATCCCGCCCAGCTTCGCCCGGGTGAATAAGTAAAATTTCCTGAAACACGATTGCAGCGCCACCAATCGGGTCCAATTGTGTTGTAAGCTAATCTTTCTTTTAAGTCGGATCAAACTGCACACGGTGTGCAAATTTGATTGAATTCGGTTGAGTAGTTCAGGAGCCCATCGTGGACTTTATTGCCATAAAAAGATTATAGTGAGTCAATCTTGAAAGATAGACATATGCTGTCGCGGACTTTTTTTTAGAACTTTTAAAGAGGTACAATTCTCTCATACATGATATTTGTGTAACTTAAACCGTTTACGCAGCGCACACACAGGTAGCTCTCAAAAGGAATATTTTTCCCGTTCTGGCAACATTATTCATTAATGCTTCGCTCCTATTGGTCGTAGCGTGATGTTATATAGCCTAAAGCCTTCCTAGACAAATGTACTATCCAACACAAAAATAATTTTTCAATTCCAACCAGTAGTTCCTGAGATTAGCGCGTTCAAACAAACAAACTCTTCAGCTTTATAATATTAGTATAGAAAATATCCTAGTTTTGAGTTGTATCCTTATATATATATATATACCTATATAATTCTTCTGTAGGTGTGTTTATAAACTAAAACCTTTCTATACGGCTGGACCGATTTGGATGTAATTTTGTGTGTATATTTGTGTGGGCGCTGAGTGGTTTGAAACTACAATTAAACCTGGTAGATGGTAATATTGTTTCGGGAGCTTTTATTGTGTTTCCACTCAAGCGCTGCTGGGCGAGACAGCTAGTCTATACTATGTCTATAAGTGAGGAACTAGCTCTATCGCCAATACCCGACGGCCATTCAATCTTAATATATACATATAAATTACGTGTCACGTTGTTTGTCCGCGATGAACTCCTAAACTACTCAACCGATTTCAATCAAATTTGCACACCATGTGCAGTTTGACCCAACTTAAAAGATATAGAAATAGATAGATAGAAGGATAGCTTACATCATAATTAGACCCGCTAGATGGCGCTGCGATCGTGTTTCAGAAAAATTTTACTTTTTCACCCGGGCGAAGCTGGGCTGGACAGCTAGTAATATTATAAGATGTATAACTATGCATAATAGATACCTATTTACCTGACCGTGTTTCTGTAATACGGCCTAGTATCCTGGTATCATACAAAAGAGCGACCCGACCCAGCCGTGTACACCGCCCTGCGCGCCTCGTGCCCTCTATTCCGGGCCTTTCAAGCTACACTCTGTAACTAGGTCGAGTACGGACATAACACACCCCGTATAGGCCGGCTTCAATCAAAAAGCACAAGAGTCTGTTGCGAAATGCAAGCGTTTACGATGTTCGCTTTTAGGCGTAAGAGATTACTTACGAGCATTTAATCATGGGAACGTCAAGAGTACTCGAATCGGAGGATATTTAAAGACGTTGATGGATGAAGCGAAAAAGGATTTCTTTTTTTATTAAACAGTTTAAGTAAGCAAATTATTATACAGTTTTCTGATGGTAATCTGTTACCGCCGGCTAAGAATGCTTGTACTTAAACCAAGGGGTACCGATCGCGCGTTTCTGTTGGTTTGAACTTCAGAATTGGCGCTGTCTCTGCCTACCGGACTCTGTGTTATAATAAAGATAGATTTTCCTGATTCCTTCTCAAAGCCAAAGATGTACAATTAAAGAAGAATACTAGAAGGTAAGAAAAGGTTTCAATACCTTAAAGTCGATATTTGCTTGCATCAGGGCAGTTATCAGTCTTGCCAATATGTATTTAATATCAAATAAAACGGTATATCGCATTGATGTTTGTTATTTGTAATGTTCGCAAGAGAAAATGTGTGACATTGACAATTGAATGGAACATATTTATAGTGTAGTATTGTAAGATGTGTATCATATGCAGCCCTCGGTTGCGCTATAAATAAGAGCCAATGGAGAGGAAAGTATCTGGGTCGAATGCAACGCCAGCAGTTCTTGTATCACGTTGGAATGATAGTGGAGGGTACTCGTTACAGGGACAAGTGAACAGAGTGTGAAGCCAAACACTTCTTCCAAATGGCTTCCACTGCTAGACTGACGCCTAAATTTTAGTCAGTAACTCTTGATAAAGCCGTTTTTTTTATTTAATTCTGTACAAGTTGCGCACCGCGGTTTCACCCGCTTAAATTTTGATTTAAACGGTGTTTTTTTTCGACAAAACATGTGTTAAGCAAGCTAATTATCTATGCCTGTGCCATTGCATCAGTAATGTTAATGCTTTCCGTAGTTGAGGCGTCAAATAGGAACACACGTTATGACAAGATACTAAAATAATAAAGCTGGAGAATATATATATTTTTTTAATTTTTATTTATTTTTTGGCGTTGGCGACGTGTGGCTTGGGGTGTTGCGTATTCGGCCTCGGAAAACTACAAATTTCGGCCAAAATTCCTCCTGAAAGAAGGTCAGGAAAATAGTTAAAATTCACATTATGGCGAGACTCCAACCGCTCGACCCTCAGACAGAGTTTGGTCTTCAGGAGAATATACTCCTCGACATCTTGGTTCCCTGTCGAGTAGTGTAAGCGGGACACGTACAGCGGCGTCGTCGGGATGGCTGGACGCAACAAGAACTTCGGTCCGACAAGCGGGCTTCTTATTATTTCTTACAACTTTGATGAAGCCCTGCTCGTCACATATATTTGTATGTTGGTCTCTACCAATCCGATATGAAAAAGAAATATAAAGAGAGGCGTGAAAATATAAGTTGTGCTGAGGGACAAACTGAAAGCTTCTTCCAACACATGTGAGTTTCTGGACACCAAATTTATGGCAACACGCCATTGCCCAAAGAATGACACTTGTCTGCGATCTTCTGCCCTGGAGCAATACCTTCCTACCTGTTAGGGTGACCACCAAATTTTAAAGCCTTCGATCCTTGTATCCTCAGTCCTTTTTTATATTGTCCTTGACAGCGGCTTCGGTCGGAAATGGTTGCATGATATTTTCATCTAGTGACAGCTTGTCACTAGCGGTGATAGACTCGCTTCAACTCTACTCGTTCACGTGTTTTGATGGAGCTTTTAAATAGGTCAGCGTTGTTGGAATTGGAGACGAAAAATTCAATTCAGAAGTGTTAGCTCCGCGTCGTGTTTTGTTTTGTTTCAGAGCTTTAGTTTAGCTCAGTATCTGGTTATAATTGTTATAGGATTTGTATTGATTTTTATAATACAATATCAAATTCAAAATTGCTTATTCCTCCCACATACAAAAACCTTGTACAGAAATTAAGGGTTTAACTAAGCAGTAAATTAGCTTTGTGGGAGTCATGAGCCCTAACTAGGCTTCCCTTGCAAAGGGTCTCCTGGCCCCCCTCTTGGATTTAAGGATACAATGATAACGTTACAGTGCATGAGGGAACGTAAGAAGTAGGTACTAAATCTATTAAGGTACACTCTGCAAACAGCGAGCTTGTACGAAGAGACTGATAATTATGGTCACATAATGTGAATGAAGAGATTAAAGTTTATAAGTCAATTAAAAAAACTAAAAAAACACGCTTTTATTGCTAACCGAACTAAAAAATAGAAAATAATTTTAATTTCGAAGAGTTTATATTACAGTAGTAGAACATCGAACAATCAAGCAGAATTTATCACCTCAAAATAAAATTATAATAGAGTTTAAGTTATTAACAAAATAATTAAATTCAGAGTAAAAAGCGTGGGGTGCATTTTACTACTATTCATAACTCATCTCATTTTACTACTTTTCATCTAACATAGATAGTTGCCAATAGAATGATTGTTACATTTACTTTATCAAGCACCCCACGCTTTTTACTCTGAATTTAATTCTTTTGTTAATAACTTAAACTCTATTATAATTTTATTTTGAGGTGATAAATTCTGATTGATTGTTCGATGTTCTACTAATGTAATATAAACTCTTCGAAATTAAAATTATTTTCTATTTTTTAGTTCGGCTAGCAATAAAAGCGTGTTTTTTTAGTTTTTTTAAACTATTATTTATTTTTCATTTTTTAGTTAATTATTGCATTGTCATCGGTCCTTGATACGTATGCAAAGTTTCAAATTAATCAGACTTCTGGAAACTGGTGAAAATTATGCTCAATGATTCCGTTACATACATACATACATACATAGTTAGATACATAGATACAACCCAAGCTAATAAAAGCGTGTTAACAAGAAAGACCTGGACTCTCTCTCTGTGTGTGCCTTCACAGGGTACTAGAAGGACTCGGCATGATGTACTGTAATTATAAGCATAATACAAACGTGGAGAAGATATGTGTGTGTGTGTGTGTTCTCCTTTCCCGAGACCTGTGATGACCTGTTTAGTCTTGCAAACAGAGTTAAACTAACACTGCTAACATAACAATATTCGTGATTGCTCAGCATCCAGCCCGACCAGTTTCTCACATAGCCAACGTGACTGGCCCAAACCTGTTTCAGCTTGGACGTTTAGAAGCCATATTGATCCGAGGCATTATCATATTGAAATTGAATATTGTTATAATATGACTAACTGTGCTCGTCAAGTAGCTTTCATTAGAAAATGTTTTCTGGATTAAAACCCTATATGTTAATTCAGCTAGTAATAATCTATCTCTAGGCCAACATTCATCCAAATCCGACCAGCCGTTTTGGTGTTATTGAATAACAAACGTAGATAACACACAGTTGGATAAAAAAAATGTTACAGAGAAATCAAATTTTACGCGGAGCCCAGCTGTTATCAGTAAGGGAAAGTTTTCTTATCACAGTCATGAGATGAAGATTATCAGATAACGAGCTTGAACTTTCACTACAGTTGTTTGAGAAGACAGTCGTCTTTGAACTCAAAGAGATAAGGAAACCGGTTGTTGATAGTGATCTATGTGTTCAGCGTGGCGCGCAATCACCCAATATGTAGTTGCTATAGATAGCGCCATCCACAAAGACGCGCCCCGCTATTGTTTCTTCCACGAAGGTTTGAGTATTGTCGGCACACACTGATTACGTATGAGTGCACACTCACACTACAATGAATAGTCGGGTCATACTCCCCGCATCCCGCGACCCCCTTGACTAGAAATTGGCTAGATTAACACATAGTATATATGTTTTATTCCCAATAAAAAGTGTATAAAGCAAGTGTGACTGGCCAAATCCATCATCATCTTCACAATATAACCTTCGTTCACGCCAGTTGCTTTGCGAAAATCTTCATTGCGCATTCAATTTAAGCTAAATCGTTAGGCCGCACATTTTTCGAACGAATCGCATGAAAAAACAGTACATATTATTCGTACATAGTCGTGTGTACCAATGAGTTGTACTGTGAAGGAAAACATTGAGATGAGACCAACATACGTTACGTTATATTATTGCTTGCAGTATTAGTCGAGTATCGACACAAATGTATGTTTATGAAAATAACTGCACTTTGTGTAACACCAGTGTAAGAATTATATACATATATTTAAGTCCAAAGTGGTGTCTAAAGTACTTACGTAAGATCACTAATCACTTTAGCTAATTGCAAAGCAAGCCTCGTCCCCAATGGCTTAAGATAACACAACCAGGCCAAGTATTGTTGTTCTCTTGTTTACCTCCAACAAAGACCGCTGTCATTCGGAACCTTGTTGTGAAAAGTGATCAATCTACAGATGAGAGGATCGGCACTGCGCGAGCATGATGATGAGATGATGGTGCAAGCGTCTTAAGGCGCCGGGAACCATTCACCATCAGACCGACCGCGTGCTTATATACCACTTCTTTGTTTATGTACTACAAAAAAAAACCTTGGACAATTCCACACAAATTGACCTAGTCCCAAATTAAGCAAAGCTTGTGTTATGGTAACTAGACAACCACATATTTACTTATATAGATAGATATATACATAAATACATAGAACATCCAAGACTAAGGTACAAATACACGTGTTCATCTCACAAATATCTGCCCTCAGCGGGATTCGAACCCGCGACCTAAAGTTTCGCAGTCAAGAGCTCTAACCACTAGACCATGCGGTCGTCGCAAATTAACTCGTATATCACGCCGAGCCCTTTACGGGATAAAAACCACCAGCTCTCTCTTTCGCTTCATCAAAATTCGTAAAAGATTAAATAACTAGCTATGTAGCTTATGTATTTTACCGGATTAAATGTAAGCCTATGTCCTAATCCTAGGTATAAGCCATCACCATTTACACTTTCAGCCGTTTTGCCGTGAAAGAGAAACAAACATCCAAACTTTCGCCTTTATAATATTAGTGTGATATTTCTATCTTTACCTACTTAAGCGTCCATAGGTGGCGGTAACCGCTTACCATCGGGCGAACCGCATGCTCTTTGTCCCACCATTGCGGTTATATATGAAAAGATACCAAAATTAGGTACGAAACTTGGGGCCTACAATTTTTTTCAAGGTCGGTGTCGATCAGTACCTACTTATGGAAGTGTATATCGACTTTACCGAATCGCCATTTCATAACTATCGAAGTTGGATGTTGGTCGCTGCGTGCGAAATACAATGTGAGTGCTAATTATAAACATTGGACAGACATTGTTGATCATTGATGAACAAAAGCACGTTGCGTTGTTACGCTATTGCCGAGGAGCTCACACAAGGCCGCCACGACGCCGGTGCGTGATTGAAATTTAAGGTTTGTTTATATGGTACAGTGGCGACATTAATTGCACATACTGAACCGTAAACTTTGACACACAAAGTTTATAATTGAATGGGAGTAATAACTTGATGCCACTGCTCTCGAGTTAAGGGGCCCTTTAAGTTCTGGGCTTGATAACGAGTAATACTCCAGTAGTTGCAAGGATTCTTGGAAGCGTGGCATTGTAAGTTTTGGTAAAGACACAAATCATTGGAGAGCTGAGTTGGCCGAGTGCGGCATGTGAAGATATACTTAAATAGTATGCATATACACCTGTCTCTTTCGCACTTTTGTATGTTGGTGCCAAAACCCACACCCTAATAAGGCACCGTGTTTTAATTGAAACAAAAATATATCAGCTCAACATTCTCAATAGCTTTCTCGTTGAACAGTTATGGTTATAAAGATTGCCGAAAAATCGCAGGCTCTTGGGTTCCAATCCAGGGTCCGCTTTAATATCTGTCGTTGCCGTTACGGTCTGCCTACCGGTAAACTTAAGTAATGAAACATTATAGGTGTAGGTAGTCAAGCCACGATTGTGACTCATACATTATTCAAATTAATAAGTTTTAAGTAATATTTTTTGTACGAGCTCGAATCACCGATTTGCACTTTGGTCGAAAGACAGATAGACACGTGCCGTAACCACGTAATATATATAGATAAATAGCGGTCTGTCATAATGCCTTCACGCATGCTTTCTCGAAAGGGTAGGCAAAGGTGATTTTTACACCTCTTTTCGCCGCCATGTTGCCGTTTCTGACGACGACTAATGAATTTCTTCTTAAATTTTGCCAGGTTTCTCTTTTCTTTCACCGTATAATATACTCGTGATTTTAAACAAGACTTTACTAAGTAATCCATTTGTTGGTGCAATTTAAACCACTCGACTATCGCGGATTGGTTTTTTAATTACATTTTCTTTGTATTGCGACAAAAGCTTATTCATAAATAGCAGTAAAAAAATTGTTATAAAAATTTTTTTACACATTTCAATAATATTATGTATCGAAATGTAATTTTCATTAAATTGTAAATTTTCTTAAAAAATAAAAATTATAGTAATTTCGTTATAAATGAAAGTAAATTCAAATTCAAATTATTTATTTTGTTAACATACATATAGATTATATGTGGTACATTAAGGTTCGCTATGTTACACCGCTAAGCATACAAAATTATATATTTAGTTGAGAGCCGTGAGCTGAGAGCCAAGCCAAGAGCCAAGAGCTAAGAGCCAAGAGCCGTGGTGGCCGAGTGGTTCGAGCAGTTGCCTGCGACGCAAAGGTCGCAAGTTCGAATCCCGACTGTACCAATGTGTTTTTCTAAACTTAAGTACAGTGATTAGTCACACCACGAGCTTTACGGTGAAGGAAAACATCGAGAGGAAACCTGCATACGTCTGAGAAGAAATTCAAAGGCGTATGTATAGTCGTGCTTGAGTAACGGCGATGGACTCGCCATCTGTCACGTTGGCACCTAATATACCTCTGGCGGAAAGTGGGTGTGTGGGTATTACCTATACACCTCTGCCTACCCCTTCGGGGACCCTTGTGGGAAGGCGTGAGGATATATTATTATATTTAGTTTATAAATTAAATACACATTAATCGTACTAATATATTTTTTCTATTTATTATAGGAGGGTACTAATATTATAAATGTGAAAGTTTGTAAGTTTGGATGTTTGCGGTTTTTTCACGGCCAAACGGCTGAACCGATTTGGCTGAAAGTTGAAATCGTGATAGCTAGGAATAGGACATAGGCTACTTTTTATCCTGAAAAATTCAAAGTTCTTATATTATAATGTATGATGCTCTTTCACGGCATAGCGGATGAACCGAGTCTAGAAGGAAAATTTCCAAAGCTACTTTTTCGAACTCCACGCGAGCGAAGCCGCGGGCATAAGCTAGTTATCTATGTTTTAATTACGGTATGAAAATTATATATATTAATTATTGACATCACACATAAACATCAGTTACTGAGTAATAAGATTTTTCAATTAGTATTTTTTTTAATTTCGGATATTTTTACATAGCTTCATTTCTGAGGGTATTTTATTGTATATCTTTGGAGCCATCGCAAAATCACTTTTGTGTAAAAAAAGAGTAATAAGAGTAATACCTAATGTGAGATCATAAAAAAGTAATGTGTATACATTGAGTTGATTTTGTACGTAAATTAGTTATTTATCCAGACCGGTTCCGGCGGCGATTTCTGCTAATTCTACGTTAGGGTCGGTTTATACGTTAACGACACGTGAAATCGACGTTGGCCCGATTTCACGTGTCCCCCATTAGTTCCGCTATACTTGGGGGTACTATTGCTGTAACGTAAAAATATTGTAATTGTATATGCCTAATGATTTGGGAAGAGTAACCATGGAGTTTCTTGCCGGATCTTCTCCATGGAAACGACCAACCCGAACTCTGCACCTTTTTCGAATAAATCCACCTAGGCCTATGGGAAAAAAAATATTTTGATTTGATTTGATTTATAATAAAAAAAAATACATTATATATATTTGTACCACGTGTAATCGTGATCACGTCTACGATCTAAATGCCAGACTTAAAATTGAAAAATACTACCTGAGTTTTTTTTTCTATAAATAGTACAAAAAATAAAGTCGCTTCCTGCCGTTCGACGCACGCTTAGATCTTTTAAACTAGGAATTCAGGAGGAAGGATTATTCGTGCCTGCCTCTTGAAAGTGTCGTTTGCATTCAAACTTCCGTCTGTCTCTGGTGAGCTGTGGGTATCGTTTAACTTCTGCTTACAACTTCGGTGAAGCTAATAACGATGGAACCAATATTTTTTCTTGGTCGGCATTACAGTTAACACAGAATAGCTCTGTTTTATAGAGAAGTAACGTCACAGATGGCGAGTCCATCGCCGGTACTCAAGCACGACTACACAATACGCCTTTGAATTGCTTCTCAGACGTATGTAGGTTTCCTCTCGAGGTTGCCTCTCACCGTCAATCTCGTGGTGTGCCTAATCACTGTGCTTAACTTCAGAAAAACTCATTGGTACAGCCGGGAATCGAACTTGCGATCTATGTGTCGCAGGCAACTCCTCGAACCACTCGGCCACCACGGCTTACAAATAAATACTTTATCATATTAGCTGGTTCAGAGGTTTCCTCATATAGTTGAGTCGCGAAAGTCCCACTGGACACAGGAAACAGGTCCATCGAAAATGTATCACAAAAATAACAACTATTATTTATCGAAATCACGTTTCACAACACTACAAATAAAACGTTTTGGAGTTTGGAGAAGTTTTGCGATCTATATTTGTTGCGTAGCGATCCCCCGTATCGTCCTCGTTCCGTTGGTGTGTAAAGAGAACTTTGTATTAGCTTCCCGCCCACGGGAAGCCCACTTTACTACGATCAGATTGTGTGAACATTGCTAGAACTATAAAACTTTTAGAAATGATGGCGAGACCAAAAATTTTAAGGTTTCATAAACATTCTCTTTGAACATATAAAAAGCTTTCAGAGCCATTGTTATAATTATAATTGCTTTTTGCGGTTAACGATTATTTTGTTGTTATCTTGTTTTAGCGTCGTGGTGATAGTGTAGATAGGTACCTACAAATTGAAGATTGCAGGTTCGAATCCTGGTGATCGTTTGATATTTTTAAGGACTTCATTACAGTGTATTTATCACCACGATTTACGATGAAAGAAAAATCATTAAGTTTTTTAAATTTATACAAATATTTTTTTATATTTGGATTTTTTATTTTAATATTACAAAGAGAAAAGATATGATTGTTTGTTTGTTTGCATTGAATAGGCTCCGAAACTACTGGACCGATTTAAAAAAATATTTCACCATTGGCAAGCTACAGTCACCCTGAGTGATATAAGCTATTTATTGCTCGAAAAATATTATTAAATTATACGCGGGAGAAACCGCGGCTCACAGCTAGTTCATAATAAACATAAAAGAGCTTTGTTGCTGATTGCGACCATGCCGCCCTTGTGAATACACTGTATTATCATACAAGAAAAAAATAATCTCATGTCACTAAATTATATGTGTTTTTTGGCGGCCTCCGATAGCGGTTCCGCCAAAATACTATTACATTGACCAACACTGGGCCTGTCAAATGACATTCGTTTCTGATTCTCCGGTTCCGGACACACTCCATCAATTAATGATGGATTTCGTCTATCATTTACTTATCAGAAATCGTTCTGGAACAGACTCGCAGTCTGACACGTTGATTACGTCTAAATATAAAGATCGACGTAAATGCAATAATAAAAATGTTACACCTATTTATAATCCTTCGCCTTCATCATCATCATCAGCCTACAGTAGTCCACTGCTGGACATAGGCCTCTTCACCACACCACACTCACTGTCTTCGCCTTAGTGGATCCTTATATAGGCGTGGATATACATTAAAAAACAATGACGGTATTGCAATGTTGAGAATAATAGCACGGAATTTACCGAATGTATAATATTTGGATTTTACTGTTTGTAACTTTTTACTTTTTACTTATGGTAACTTTTGACCTTAACTTTTAGCTCTGTGGCAAAAAAGTAGAATGGAAATTGTCAAATATTCCGTGTAATAAGACAATAACATCAAAATTAATTTCGGGTAAAACCAAAGTTTGACACATTACTCGTACCATAGATAAACGTCTTTATATATTTTTTTGCTTCTTAGTAAATTTTTGCCCTGTCGACTTGCTATCAATAAACAAATATTCTTTGAAAAGAAATCAATTAAAGTTTGAAAACAGGTTACAAATGTTCACATGTAAAACTCCTACAAATGTTTACATGTACTATGCGAAAGCGCACTGATTTAGATTAGATTTTTACGCGGAAATAGGATATAAGTGGGATAAAAACTTTAGGTATATTTTTTATTCCAGACAAAAACTTTTATTGAAAGCATTGATTGAAAGCTAATTTTTACGTTGGTGAAATCGCGAACTAGGCACGCTAGGCGTTAGCGTGATAGTCCAAAATAAAACCAAAAGAGCCTTGACTAATTTAATTAACAGGTCTCGTCTCGCATAACTTGAGGCTGCTAAGTTTACTTGCCGACCATTAAGGGGATCAATTAGAAACCAATGCAAGTTGAGTTGAAGTTTGCATAAAGAATAATAATAATAATATAATAAATAAAGAATTTGATCCAAAAATTCTAACTAATTGCAAGTAGCCTATATTGTACTAGTTATGCCCCGCAGTTTCCCTCGTGTTAATTTTATATACCTATATAAAATACTTGCTGTTCCGCCCAGCTTCGCCCGGGTGAAAAAGTTAAAGAAAACACGTTTTTCATAAAATCCGTTCTTAGCTGACCTCTACACCGCGTAAGGATTACTCCTACCAAGTTTCAAGTCAATCGGCCTTATAGTTCCTGAGATTTCGTGATGAGTGAGTTCACAAATGGGATCTCTTATATATATATAGATATAGATTATAATACAAGCTCCAGTCCCATCCAGCTTCGCCTGGGTGAAAACTATTAAGTAAAACCTCCTGAAACACGATTGCTAATTCATCTACGGGGTTCAATTGTATTTTCAAACCATCCAGGGACCCACTCAAATATATATACAAAATTTCATCCAAATCGGTCCAGCCGTTTAGGATTTAGGCGACAACATGTACTTACGTTTATTTTTATTTTATTTTACTTTATTTAGGAACACAGACAGTCTCGCAT
>JACCPG010001578.1:0-15313 GCA_016069955.1 Drepana arcuata
GGCGTATGTATAGTTGTGGTTGAGTAACGGCGATGGATTTGTCACGTTGGCACCTAAAATATATCTCTGGCGGAAAGTGGGTGTATGGATATTACCTACTATACACCTTTGCCTACCCTTTTGGGGACCCTTGTGGGAAGGGTTATTGATGGTTGAAAGTGAAAATGCATAGAAACGAGTTTTTATTGTTATTTTATTTCATTTTGACAAGGTAATCGGTGACCTCTGAACGACATAGGTATCAAAAATATAAAAATACAGACAATAATCTCTATAGCTTACAGATTCTAGTGATAAGTTATATAGCATCTCATAAGTATTTTCAATGTGAATTTGGTACAAGCAAACTAAACAGACATGGCAGTATGTTTCATTCATACACAGGTAACAATTACCCTAAATTAAGTACAGCCATGGAAACAGGTGGTTAACGACCCAATAGCTTTATATACAAATTGGAAGCATTAAGTTTTGTAGTCCCACCGAGTTTAACTGACGTTTGAATATACATTCCAGTAGACAGGTGATTGGGACCATGTGGTGGTCTCTGGCAAACAGTTACGTTTTTTGAGTTGCTTTGGAATCACGAACCAATTATTGAATATTTGTTCAATTTTAAAATGGTTAAGTACTTAAAATATCCGTCTAAGATCAGATAATTGCGTACATTTAGTAGTGCACAGGTCACCAATTTTAATTACTATTTCGTATGATCACGGATGTAAATTCTTATGCAAGGTCTTTTTCTTCTAACTGTACTAGTTTTATATGTATTGTTTGTGTTCGTATATATGTTTCTTTACGTTGCGAGTGATCCTAGTTGCCAGTAAAAGTTGCAAGGAAAATTTGATAAAATCATAGGTATCAGGAATGTGGGAATATAGTCCCAGTGTACTAAGCCCAGTAAGCTGTAAATTAAATAATATTCAACGAACATTGTGTTCATATAGGCTGTGGCATAGTCTGAATAAAAAAAATATAATAAAATTTTGATATTTTATAACCACCTATTTCATCGATTGTACCACAGGGTTTTACATAAATATTTGATGCAAATAAATGTATCACGTATAAACGTATTGTTTGAAATGTTTGTTTTTTTTTATATTACATGTACTCGAGATTTGTGTCTAAAATTATTATTACTACATAAATCACCTTGGTCAGATCTTAAATTAACATTTTGGGGGATTGTGAATACACGTCGTTTAGTTCATTATCGGAAGAAGGCTATAAAGTTTTCATATAAAATATATGTATCATTTATAAATGTTTAATCAATCTACAGTCGCAACAATAATAGAGATCTATCTAAACTTATAGGAACGTTTACATTAGAGAAATTTATAAACGTGATACAATATACATATAGAAGCGTCAAAATTGTGGCCCAGTAATAAATTAAATCACAGATTTATTAATAATCTTAATTTAGTTAAAAATTTTAAGAAAATATATTTTATCGATTTTACATGAAATCTTCATAGTAAATGTCTAGTGATATTTCATTTTAATTCTAATAGAAAATATTTCAAAATAATAGTAAAATACCTCTAATTTGCGTAATATTTTGAAACTTAACAATAAAGACATTGATGTCGTATATATGTACGTATATAATAAATATGTACATATATGTATCATATACTTCTACTATGACAACAAAACTAAATAATGTACGCAACATACTGAATATAAATACATACAATTCCGAGCAAAAATAATTTTAAACAACTTTTTCTAACACTTTATAAAAATATTTATAATATCTTCAATAAGCAACAAGTCATATTTTTATTGGTAACCGGCGTTTCCTCTCAGACTAATAATACTAATTATTTTACATCAAATAAAGCAACATTTACAGATATAGAGAATAATACAAGGAATCTACAATATCTAGGATATAATTATATAATTATATCGTAACTCTAATGTAGCGATCTCGCTTTGAACACTTATTCACAATGTATTGTAAATGTAAATGTAGATATTTAAATCAGGAATAAGAAGTGTTTAAATCTATCGGTAGAAATTCGGTACGTGCACTTATAACATAGGTACATTGTACAATGGCTTAATATTTACATTAACGAGATGTGATATCACTTCATATTATTATTTTACAAACACATATTTCTAATAGCCGACTCGGTGGCGCAACCCAGATGAGTTTATTTACATTATGCGCCAATGCAATAACTATATATCACGGTAACAAACTGGGCTATGTACTAGTAATTAGGTATTACGTTTATGATTTAACAATTTGCAATAATTATTATTAATTTGAAATGTATATAGTACGTTGCAAGCGCCTGATAAGATAACATCCCTAATAAGTGAAAGTTTACACGTTATTAAATAATTATCCGCTGAAGTAGTTAAATTATTTCCTTGATCGCATGATCGCAGTAACTTGGAGTGTAAAATCACGTGCGGAATGAAAATCTGAAACTACTTATTAAGGCGCATGATATTTACTCATTTGTCAATTTGGGAAACGATTCACAACACAATAGTTTTGAAAAATACACAGTAGTCATTGGGATGTTACGACCAGATTATAGTAAGTAGGGGCGAATGTGGTCTACTTAGGTCACTATCAGGTGTGGTCGGCAGCAGTGG
This sequence comes from Drepana arcuata, assembly GCA_016069955.1. NCBI lineage: Eukaryota > Metazoa > Arthropoda > Insecta > Lepidoptera > Drepanidae > Drepana > Drepana arcuata. The sequence continues at coordinate 2,629 of JACCPG010001578.1, forward strand.
CGGCGGCGGCGGCGGCGGCGCGGCGTGCCGGCGCCACGCGGCCCATGAACGATCTGATCTCTTCGAAGTATGTCTCGTCCGGAGACCTCCGGCGGGTGTCATCACCGTTCTCGGCCTCATGTTTCTTCAAATGCCGGTCGAGATTCGTCTGCTGGCCGAAGCAGCGGTCACAGTGGCGACACCGGAACGGCCTCTCTTTATTGTGGATGTTCCGCACATGCCGTTGTAGATTCGATGATATCGAGAAGGAGCGTTCACAATATTTACACCTGTAAGGCTGCTCGCCCGTGTGTGTCCTTAAATGTCGTGTCAGGTTGGCACTGCGTGGGAAGGCTTTGCCACAATAAGAGCATGTGTATCGATCACGTGCACGCTGTATTCCCGGGTTAGGCGGGACGGGCGGCGCTCGAGGGGCACCGGGTGCGAGGAGAGTGGCGGCGGCAGCTGGCAGGAACGGGTAGCGGCCAAAAGACGCTGGCAAGGCAAGAGGGAGTCGCCGGCAGAATTGTATCAGCGCTGGGTGCGCTGGGTGCGCTGGATGTGCTGGGTGTGTGGGATGGGGCGGCGGTGGCGATGGTGTAATGAGGTTGCAATTCTCGTCTTCAAAGCGCGACGGGCGCTTGTGTGTGACTCTGAGGTCGAGAGGTTCATCAGCTCGTGGGGACCCGAGAGGGCTGTGGTGCTCGCGTGGCGAGGGCGGCGGGGAGGCGAGGCGGCGGGGCGCCGCGTGCTTTTCGCGCATGGCGGCCGCCGCGCACGCGCTCATCGGGCTCGTGCGCCACCCACCTGGAACAATAGAAAGCATTGGTCAATTTTTGACAGGGGATGGATTTAAACATTAAATAATACTTGAAACTAGCCGCAGTATCCGTGTGTCGACACGACAAAAGAACTCGGATCCTGCGGCTTAAATGCGTTAATATTCGAAAGGTACTTATAAAGTTATGGCACATAGTCACAACAAGACACGACAAGACCACGCCGATAAAACTCAATGATATTGGTCCATTGCAAAACACCTGCAAAATTGTATTGGTCAACTTTGCCCCGGCAATATCCTCAAAGTATCGGTATGCTAAACTTGTATGTTGCACAATGACGCGCCCGGTGCGGCGGGGGTGGCCGGGTGATCGATGTCGGCTCCTACGCTCGCCTTCGGCGCACGCCCACCGTCTTGCGACATCGGTAACTAGAGCACTCGCTACCAAAACCATTTAGTTTTAAAAATGGAATTATTAACTTATTCGCTATCACCAGTACACACATTCGCAGCGAACAGGTTGCTCCGGAAACTGTAAATCTCTGCAACACCTCGTGCTCGCTGAGCAGGATCACTTAATTATATGCAGAGCTGGTGTGACTAAAGAGAAATTCAGTGGAGCTATATATGTTCTATAAAAAGTACGAAACTAAATCGTCTATTGCAATTCATGCAGACGGAAAAAGGCGTCTTAGCCAATATTTTGTCAATACATTTCTACATTCCCGCCTCGCCCACATTATATCACAACAGATAGTGTTATTACAAAAATTATATTCGATAATCGTGATACAATAAATTGGACAACTTCATTTAGATGATCGATCGGCGCGCGCGCATCACCCACGTAACGTCACGCGCATTGTTGGCATGCGCCGTGCCACCCATAGATTAAGTTAGCCGATAGGTTCAACTACATTATATTGTTATTACAACCTATTGCCACAAGGCGTCATATTCAGTGCTTTTTAGTTCAAATATACACATGTTCACATCTCTCTAGGAAAGGCAGAGAGAGTAGGTGCCGGTATAGACCTCTTTCGCTTCATCTAGATTCATCAGTCCCATTCTTGAGTGACCGATCGATTTGTTCTAGGTACGTTGTTCTTCTGCCTCATCTTCCACACACTTTCACTTATCATTCTACATGCTTTTCTTCATCCACCCTCGTTCAAGGAAGTAAATTTTCGAACCTCTTCATTGCGGATTCGATCCTTACGTCGCACCTGTTTATAAATACTTGATCTATAAAAGTCAATTCAAATGTATCGTTGAAACCTATGTCGAAGAGGACTTAATTATAATAACTGATAGGGAAATTCAATACATCAGTGAGTGGTGGTACAAATTTGTTCGCTCACGCCTTTGTTAATTTGGACCTAAAGCAGTGGTCATAAATCTGCGACACAAGGGTCGACTATAGACATCCGGCCCCATATTTGGTGAACTCGTGAGCTTCGCGCCGCGTGCTTATGATTTGTGGGGCTCTATGCGCTGGCAGGTACAGAAAAATAACTGCAAAGTGCTCTGACCATTACGGATACAACTGCGGAGGATTTATAAATATGCTTAAGGATTTGTGTCCTTTGGTCATGAATGCAATCACACCCACGGTGTATTAGGTATATCTGTAAGCCATCACGCCTTCGCACGTGGTCACCAGAAGGGTAGGCAGAAGTGTAAATAGTACCTTTTTTTAATGGAGATATATTTAAGTGCTTACGTAACTGAATGTCTTATATTTCTTAACGTTCAGAAAGAAATTGTTGGAACGAGATGTAACCACCGAGAATCGAACTTGCGATCTGAATTTTGTCTTGAAAGTAATTTATTTTTATAATTATGTAATTTAAAAATCTATTTATTGAGATTTTTATCCTTGGTGTTATTTTAAACTCAGTAGGTATCCAGTTTGAACCGGATTATTCTGCAAGGAGTCGTTTTGCACTAGTTGATATAGTACAACCGGCCACATAACGTTACATTAGACAGCACTTTGAGTGGTACAGTTGCATGTTTTGTAAGTAGGTGTTGGGGAACGTTGGCGCTCGCGCATCTCGGGCTAAGTCACGATTTGCTAATTACCAGTAATTAACGATGTTCAAAACGTGACGTACGGCTCGGTAGGCGGAGCGACCACGGTTATATATGTAAATGTAAATAGCGTGGCCAATGAGCGGCATCACTACGCGCCGCCTCGTGATATATTAGCATTTGAATCGCTTATTCGTTCACCTCTACCGAGTGAAGCCACTCGCCACGAACTGTTGACTTTTGTCGGATTTCATGCATTCTCAATAGGCACTTTAACTCGTCGCACTGGTTGGTTATATAAACACTGTTTTAATAAATTACAGCAATTGGCTGCGCTATGTGCGGCGGAGGCGCGCGCGGCTTAAGAAATACAAATTCGAATATTGTGTTCGTACTGCGTTCGAATTATGAACAATGTCATCTATAAATTGGTTTATTTAACTGCCAATAATAATGTGGGTATATAGTTTGGTGCCCAGGTGTAGATTGTGAATGTCTGTGTCGCAGATTAAATAATAAAACTAGTTTTTAGGTACCTATATCGTAATACGTAGTACATCTTAATTATCTACTATCATATCTCTTGCCCATCCCTGGGGACTTGAATTAGCTTCTTACTAACGAAATTAATATTTTGTAATCCAAACATTGTACTGAGAATGAGAAATTGTTTTGGAAAAAAGCGTGAGTACGCCAACAATAGGTCTAGAGCGGTAATTGCACCACACTGTTGCCACCGCGTATCTATGGAATGACGCGTAAAAAAATAAGACCGCTTCCATTGATCGCAACACTTCAGTCACGAGGCCAGTCCTTCGCAATGCAACGATGAAATCACTTAATATTATAAAATCAAGATCCCGCCGATTCTGTTTGTTTGCAATAACCTTATAAAATATTGAGCGAATTTCACGCAGGTCACCAATAAAGTGATTTATCATGAAGGTTTATAGTTTGTAAAGATTGTTTGTAAGATTCGACGGGGAATTCACCCCATACATTGGAAACATAAAACCGCAAGGCTTAGTCGTATACAAGGAGAACAACAAGAATTTTTTAAACGGTATACAAGGGCCCCCGAAGAGTTAGGCAGAGGTGTAGGTAATACCCGCACACCCACTTTCCGCCGGAGATAAATTTGGTGCTAAATTGAAAGATGGTGAGTCCATCGCCGTTACTCAACAACTTCTTTAAAATTTAATCTCTAACTTATGCATGTTTCCTCTCGATGTTTTCCTTCACCGTAAAGCTTGTGGCGTGACTAATCACTGTACTTAAGTTAAAAAAACTCATTGGATTGGTACAGTACATTCGAACTTGCTATATTTGTGTTGTAGGCACTACTCGAACCACTCGGCCACCACGGCTCTTAAATAGTAAGCATTTATAATAGCCTATATAAAATATATAGGCCCTCTTGGCAGCATTTTTGTAAAATCATTGCTAAATGTGTAGCTGACAATGTAATAAGCCACATAGTCGATACCTGCATTCCGTATCATATTCTCATACGATCGCGGTCACAGCAGATTCACACGCACCGCCAGTTTTTTAGACGACTTGGTATCGACATCCAAGATCTTTGATTTATTTCACATCACTATTTTAGGAAACATGTCGCAGGCGCAGAGCACTCTTTATGGCGAGATATGAAATTACTCCGCGATGTATGAAGCCAGAATGATAACTAAATGGTCCTGTTGCTGCTAGATGGATCGATTATGTCTAGGACGTATCATGACTTGTTGTATATGCGGTCGGACGTTGCAAAACCAAGCGGCAGGCCTTCTGTTAAACACACATTACTTATACTTTATCTGGATATAAGTTATTTAAAGCTTCTTCATTGAATAATTTTAAGATAAGGCGACGTGACTTGGTCTTGGACTTGGTTACAACGCAGTTTTGATGAATGAATAAAAAAATACCCCTTCATTTACGAAGAAAATCATTATAATTAATAATAATGGAATGCGCTGGACAGAAGCGAATGGAAGGGACTGCACCAGAGGCACCGACAAGAGCCCAGCTCTTAAATTGTGATGATGTTGAAAATTTGGTTTATTGACCTTATCAATGAAATGCAAACGTGTATTCTGTTTTTTTTGTATTGTCTCTCGTAGCGTGAGTTCCGGGAACTTTTGCTACTTAACCGGTCAATGGCGAAACCTAGGCCTCCAGCCAGGCACTTTATTTCTAAGCAACACAGCTAAGGGCAGGTTTGCAAAATTATCTTATCTATTATCACGTCATATATCGACAAACTTTACAGTAGGCATAAAACTGCGTAGCTAGTAGAATCCGGCCAATGGCGAATTGATTTGGCACGCATGCGCACGCATGACGATAATGTTGTTTGTAAAACGCGATTGCATGTGGGAATCGGGGCGACGTCGCGCGCCGTGGGAACCGCCGGAAATCTGGACTTTTTTCTGTCTGTGCCTTACATTACCTTCATACAACTTATTTAGCACTGATTAGGTATGTGAGCGGCGTCCGCAATTACATACATTGACGCCGCTTCTTAGAAGTATGGGGAGATAACGCGATTACGGGCAAATTTGAACCAATTGCTAAGTCGTTGAGTACTTAACATGTCAGAGCCATATATCAATTTAAATGGTGACTAATCAGCCCGAAGCTGTAGGTACCTGTGAGTTTATCGTGTGAATAGTTTCTGGAAATATTAATTTTGGAATTTGCTTCAAATCTTCTTGAAGGGTGTTGTCTTTATAATATTTTTTCAATTGTGGTCAAATATGTAGGTGTGTAATCACTTCACACCTTCCCACGAGGGTCCCCAAAGAGGTGTGTAGGTGTTACGCTCACACTTCGCCTAATATAATAATATTTATTATTTTTTTTTAGAATTGTTTGAATGATTAATTAGCCTTGCCTTTCATTGCCTTTCACTGTCATTCATTGAGGTAGTCGATGTAAAAAATTGCACTAAGCAAACTCTTCTAAAGAAATAAATAAAATATACTCATAATAATATGAATAATAATAATGAAACGTATCTCTTACACCGAACAGTCAGGTTGTGCTCAGGAGACATAAATATTTTACGATTGTTTTAATGACTCACTTACAATAGTAAAGTAATCAGCCGTACTTAGATGGTATTACCAACTCCGATATAATTACTAGCGGCATCTCATAAAATCCTAGAGCACGCGCCAAATTGCAACATTGATTTCTTGCGTTAAAGGTGTCCACCCACTGGCACAGACGGTAGCTAAGCGTAGCTGAAAAGAGTACCAAAATAGTTTGAATATATATTTGTACTTTAGTGGACGCTACGATTTCGACCGCAGTCTCGCACTGCTACGTTCCCCTTCTCCAGTTCGCTTAAGTGGATCTGCGGCTTTAATCCGAACTAGTTTCGCAAGCACTTCGTCGCACGTCGCATAATGTTTTATCATTGGTGAACCTCGTAAACTGATACTATTTTACACCATCAAGTAACAACACCTGAACGCTAAAAATAATAGACGATTATAGAAAAAAATCTATTCAGGCTTTCATTTTAATATACAAATTATTATGAAGTTTCTGATCGAGACACAAAATAGATAGAATAATGCATTTCCATTACGTATTCAGCGTATAATCTCGACAAAATTCAATGCAGAGACGCGCGGAGATAACAAAACTAGCTGTCTTATAATTTATGGTGTACCATTAGAACGTACTTCGTAAACGCGCTGCATTTCATTTGCATTGGAGATTCGGATTTGCGGTGACGTGTCCAGTATTAAAATGATGTATCGTTGTTTGATTGCGCGCGACCGCTATGGGACGCCCGGCGCGAGACGCGCACGCAAGGGATACATTTTACAGAATGTTAGTCTTGTTCGACTGACACAAAATTTACGTTTATGAAACTCAGAATGTGCCCGGCTCACTTTACATAGGTAAATGCAGCGTCGCGCTCCGCTTTGTAGGATAGTTTAACTCGCTCTTTGTTGTCTAAATTGTCGATTTACGTCGTTCAAGATAACATTCGATGCCTCGAAATACTTTCAGTCACGATATCGTAAAATATTAACGGCAAATTGAATTGACACGACGGACAATACTGTGTTTTTATTGTTGGAAAAAATATCTCGATTCTAATCCGTTAAGTCGTCTCGCGTAGACACAATGGAGTGTACAGTCCGGAACACTTCCTTGATTTAGAAAAAGTATATTAAATCATAATTTAATTCGCTTAGTAGTGAGAGGGTGAGCAATGTGCTCGTATCCGAACTAATATTATAAATACAAAATGGAGTCAGCTGCGTAGTTAAAACGTAACAAACCAAAGAAGTTTTAATAAATGCCCGGGGACAATTCCACACAAATTGACCTAGTCCCAAATTAAGCAAAACTTGTGTTATGGTTACTAGAAAACGATATATTTACTTATATAGACAGATATATACATAAATACATAAGACATCCAAGACTAAGGTACAAATACTCATGTTCATCACACAAATATCTGCCCTCAGCTGGTTTCGAACCTGCGACCTCAAGTTTCGCAGTAGCTCTAACCACTAGACCAGATGGCGGTATAATTTAATTACTTAACTGAATTGATATGTTGCATACCCTGTATCCCTAAACAGGGCACAAACAATAGAGTTTCGTGATACACAGTTTAACTGCAGGTAGCATCACGAAGCACAGCTAGCCTATACTTATATAATAAAGAGGAAAGATTTGTATGTAAGTTATGTTAGAGAGGTAGGGCATAACGGGTTTCCCGTTCGAATTCGGAGCTGCCCGACTGGGGCAGGACCTCTACCTTACAGAAGTCCGTAGTCAAATAACACAATTTTTTGTGTTCTGTTCCTACGCGGTGAATAAGGTTTCCAGTAATGAGCTCCTTGGGGAGGGGGAAGGATTGTTACATTGTGTTGGAAGCAGAGGGATTAAACCCATTATGCTGCCAACACACTATAACTCTCCGAACACAGAGTGGCAACACGTAAGTGATACTTCGGTATCATCATCATCATCATATCATCACGCCAAGTCCCTAACGGGGTAGGCAGAGAGTATAGAGCGCCAGTTCTCTCTAGACTTACATACCTCTTTCGCTTCGTCCACATTCATCAGTCTCTTCATACATGCTCGTCGGTTTCGAGTACTCTTAACGTTCCCGTCCGTAACTTCGGTATCGTGAGTGTAAATAGGCTGCGGTAACCGTTTCCCATCAGATGGGCCGTATGCTTGTTTGATACTAATGTTGTATAAAAAAAAAATGTTTGTAAGGAACGGCTCAAAAAGTACTGAACCGTTTTAAAAAAATCTGTCACCATTTGAATGCTACATGATCACTGATTAATATAGGTTATATTATATTATTTAAATATTTAAAATTTTAATGTCCACTCGTGCGAAGCCGGGATGGGCCACTAGTTATTTATAAACATAACATGCGACACCATGTGTAGGTAGTATCGACAGGTTAAAGGACAGATACTGCGTGTCCCTGTAGCATACCAACGGCATAATAATCTTGAATAGTGAAATTCTAACGTGACATTCGCCAACGCAGTTCGCAGTACGTAGGTGGTCACACCTTTATCATATCCCGGTACAATACCGCTGGAGCGGCCGCCTGGACTTGAACCGGTGAATTTTATTCGCCGTTCCTTTTATAAATATTCTATTCCGTACATGTTCCAATTTTGTAATAAATACATATACGTACTAGCTCTGTATTATGTAGTTACTAGCTGTCCCGCCCAGCTTCGCCCGGGTGAAAAAGTAAAAAAATAAACGAGTTTCATAAAATCCGTTCTTAGCTGACCTCTACACTGCGTAAGGAGTTCCTGAGATTTCGCGATGAGTGAGTTCACAAATGGGATCTATATATAGACAAGTACAAAATATATCCCTTATTTAAATCCAGTTAATAATCTACTTCTGTGCCTCTGATTTCATCTATATTTGCTCAGCTGTTACGTCGTGATTGAACTTTCGAATAAATTAAACCCATTATGCTGCCAACACACTATAACTCTCAGAAAACAGAGTGGCAACACGCAAGTGATACTTCGGTATTGTGAGCGTAAATAGGCTGCGGTAACCGTTTCCCATCAGATGGGCCGTATGCTTGTTTGCCACTCTTGTAGTATGAAAGAAAATGTTTATTATTAATTAATCTTTAAGTGAAATTGTAACTTTGTTTACTTCGAGTCAAGCGTGGATATCGTTTATCTGTATAATAAAGTCTGAATAGTGTTGATAAAATTCAATTTAGTCACATATTGAACAAGTTGTTAACAGTAGCGGCGAGTGGTCCAATTAGGTAAAGTTGCACATCACCCGTTCATCAAACTTGTTTAATTCTAACTACTATGATGCAAAGATAAATTGGCTTGTTTGCCTATCATCTGGTTAAAAGCAATCAGTATCAAAAAATGAAATAGTTTGTTCAAACAAGTTTGTGCTCTAATTATGGTGCCATAAAAGTGAGATTGTGAAATTCATATAAGGAGAAGATTATTTCGATCTTGGCTTGATTGGCAAAGGCTTTTAAAATTATATTTATGTAACGTGTTCTATATAAGGTAGACTGATTTTTTATTGTTATAGATACTCCACGAGCTTTACGGGGAAGTAAAACATCGAGAGGAAACCTGCATACGTCTGAGCAGCAATTCGTAAGCTTCTATATACATCCATGTGACAGGGACTTAGGCTATTTTATTTGTTTATTTGTTAATTAATAACTAAGTAATGGTGAAGACCGCAATCATTCGATTATTCTTAAAGGAACCATAGTTTACGATGCACATTAAAATATATACCTACACAAATTATTTCAACATGAATTTATAAACAAGTAGGTTTTTATTGGAACCGGTGTTTGATCAGAGGTTCTTATAGATAATGTAGGGTAATTATATAGATGACGCAAATTATGATCTCTTTCATTTCATCGATGCCTGTCATTATCTATGTGTAAATTATAATAATAATAATAATATATCCTCACGCCTTCCCACAAGGATTATAAATTATAAATTGTAAATTGATTCACTGATATCCCTAATACAAACTTTTCTAAAGTAATCTCAGGTGGTTTCGGACAATGTCGATACTTAACACTAAAATAGTATGTGTATACTGCCCATCACTAACCACTCAATATTAAGCACATTAAATCTTTGTTCGTCTAGAGAGAACTGCCGCACTACCCTCTCTGCCTATATGTGTATGTTCTTCTAGATAATTTTCGTAACCAATCAATTAATGTATTTGAATCAATCAAAAATATAAGGGACATTGACGTAACGGCACTTAGCGATGCCGCGTTTATCTAACGTCTGTCATTGACGAATACTGTTTTTTCCCACGAACTGCTAAATACTTGGTATATAAATATTGTATAGTAATTGAAAATACATACAAGCTATAGTTAGTACAGCATTGAGTTATTTAAGCAGGCACCTTCATGTTACACGGCGATAGCCGCCTAACATCAGGTGGTCCGCAAGTTTGTTTGCCTCCAAAGTGGATTAAAAAAAAATACTTTCTTTACAGGTCTGTATCGAGCGCTTGGAACGCGCTCCACCGCTATTGCCTGGTTATTGCAAGCAGCCGGATACGAGGAATGTCACAGATTATAACATCTTATACGTAACAAACATACGTACCGTATTATTAGTAGACCAAGATATTAACGCCCACTATAATTGCATATTTGATGGGTGAAAGTGAAATGATACTGCTTACAAATTGTCGCTTCTGTTCACTTAGGATCAACTGATTTTATTTTCTATCTTCGATTTAAATCTGATTGAATTTAGAGAAAAAGGTCTTTTTTACCACAACTCTCTTTTTACAAGATATAGAATGTCTTTGGAGGGTAAATTAGAGATTAAAGTAAATTACAAAGATAGTACAATCGTTCGGACACTCGAGGAACGACAAGAGTACTCGAAATCGGCGGGCATGCATGAAGAGACTGATGAATGTGGACGAAGCGGCTAGCGCTTAACCCTCTCTGCCCACCCCGTTAGGACTCGGCGTGATACCTATGTGTGTACGAAGATAATATCTTAACATCGATAAGCTATTGCCAACTACAACAGTGTATTTTTTTATAGTATTATTTTCCTGACATCCTTCCATGACTTTCAATATTATTTGCATAACTTTTTTTGTATCGTAACGATGATATATTTATTTTAGTAAAAATATGTTCTTTTCTAACTTTTAACTGAGAAGTTTTTAATAAAGCTTTATAAAATATTAAGAGTATTATACCGTGTGGCAAAGCTAGTATCTTTTTAAGAGCAGTTGGATTGATAATGATTTAGCGTAAAACGCTTTAGCGTATAACTCTGTAAGTCAAGAGGAAAATTTATTTTCTCTGCTAGCTAGTTAGAGTCGGATCTAGATGTTGATCTGAATAATAGTGTACAATTTATCACATCGCAATCAATTTCTTCGTTTTGCTTACATTAAGTTTGTATATTACTAGCAACATCAATATTTTACGCATTAGCTAGCTGAGTGTCTTAGCTAGATGGCGTGATTCGCTTACGATCATAGATCTACCACGGATCTATACAGTCGCCAACGCTCTGTATTATATATTTGGCCTTCCATATGTTCTAGTTATATCCACGATATGTTAATAAACAGGTTAGCATTGTTGAGGCTTCAGTTGACCCCGGTTTATATTGCGTCGCTGATCTACACATGACGTAATTCAAGTAAGTACTATAGTATTCGATCTAGTTACAATTTATTGAGCAAGGTGTTGTTAATTACTACTCTTCAGTATTATTAATAAAATCAAGTCAAATCAATAATATTTTCATATTAATGTACTATTATTGTTCCCTCATTTACTATTAGTATATATATGGCATATTATGTTTTTTTTAATAATATGTAGGATTGTATTTTATGAGAATTTCACGTCACATACCTATTAAAAATAAAATTACAAGGTTTGCTAAATATATTTCGCCTAGTAACATCTTCTTGTTAATGTCCATAACATCGAATACATTTGGAAAACTTTGCTTAATTAGGTCAAATAACCATTATGCTAAAATTTTAATGAAATAAAATTTTGGAGTTGACGTGTTAAACCTCCCACCCATCCCGAAGTGATATTTAAATACCAATGTACAACGAAATGGCTAGTCCTTAATCGTATCTTACGCACGACTCTAAATACTGTTCTGAAGTTCTTTTCATATGGATGCAGATCTTCTCACGAAATTTTCTCTAAAAAGTCAATACCTCATCAATTAAGGTTTTTATGTGATCCCATTGATTTACCCGGGCATGTTATCATAGACGTAATATACCAACTTAAATAAACCGTTAGCAGGTGTAGGGACTCTATACAATCTTTTTATGTACAGAGAAGTATTGATGCCAGCCTTATTAGAAATTAATCTGAGCATATTTCAACGTAGCATGTACATACGTATGGCATCACCTCGCTATTATCATCATAAATCCATAACGATTGATGTTTATCTTGGCAAGAACGCGGGCAAGGCTGTCTCCTCCCTCGTCACATGCAAGCTTACAATTACTCCAATAAATGTACTCATGTGGCATAAATAGTCATGTTACTATTGATATATATACGATACATATGTATCGTAGTGCGAAAAATTCTGCACAGTGCGGCGATGGGGACCGCCACCCATCACGCGGAGTGCCTCACGGCGGGAAGTGGAGTGTGGAGTGTAGGATGGGTGTATGGAATGTAAGAGGAGGTATGGCTGATAAGATGAACAACGAATTGATCGATGTTATGACAGAGAGCGAGTTAGATGTTGTGTGCTTGTCTGAAACCAAGCGGAAGGGTAGTGGAGTAGACGAGCTCCCGGGCGGGAGTTTAGTGCTGTGGTCAGGAGTGGC
>JACCPG010001579.1:0-24690 GCA_016069955.1 Drepana arcuata
TCTTCATACATGCTCGTCGGTTCTGAGTCCCGTCCTTGAGCGTCCGATCGATTTGATCTAGGTAATTGGAACGTGGTCGTCCTCTGCCTCTTCTTGCACACACTTTTGCTTTTTATATCTGTTTCATCAATCTTTCTTCACGCATCCTTTCTATATGTCCAAACCAACGTAACATGCCTTTCTTCATCTATAGCAAGTATGTAGTCGTAATAATGTCGTAAAGTGTAAATAAACAAAGATATTTAATAGTGACGGTACAAATACGTTTTTAATTACTCCGATTCCCATGCCGAAAATTATCGTTGTCGTGTTCTGCCCACATTTAACAAAAATACATTGTAAAGCTTAATGTGCATTCAACATTAAACGGAGATAAAGACGCATCATTAATATTATTTCTGAAGTTAATTCTCACGACGAATCTGGTCCACAAAAATGTCGGCTACGTAAATACTGTGACATTCCGTAATAATCGTCGTGTTTTTGTAACGAATTCCCATTGTTAACATCTACGATGGTGGTGTAAGGACGCTCGTTTAATCGCACTTGTTTGCAATTAAAGTATAAATATAAACATTTAAATTATCCCTACTTATAGTGGGTAATTGAGGCGATGCTATGAAACCGCTACCAGGAATCTTACAAGCGAGCTCTCCACATTTGATTTCATATTGACATTAAAGTCAACTTAATGGATATTTATTTTTGTAAAGCTCGTTGACACATGCCATTTAAAGATAATTTCTTTGCTATTCTCTGAACAAATATTACTTGAGCTGAAGACTGGAGCTACTGGCACAGTAAACATTAAACCAAGAATTAAGTTGTATGTAACGGGCCAGTGCTACCAGCCTCTTTAGCACTTCCATACAAAGATTTGAGACAAGTAATAATAATATTCACACGCCTTCCCACAAAGGTTCACAAAGGGGTAGGCATTGGTTCAGTCGGGATTTGAAGTTGAAGAATTGTTTGTGCTGTAGGCACTGTAACTACTCGAATACCACGGCTATCTCATGAAACAAGTATATATAAGTATATAGTTGAAATATTTAAGAAATCGTAGAGATCCAGACAGACTTGTTGTTAGTGAAATTCCTAGGTTAAGTAAATATAGTAAAAATTGTATATTCATGTGTATTAAAGTATATAATAAGTAACCTTAAGGGTTCAGTTATATGAATGGTTGAGTGAAAATGGCTTTTGATAGTGTTGGGGAATTTTTGAACACTGAATTTGCATGCCGAGGGCTCAGCAAAACATGAATGTACGACATATTAATTAACACCTCTTTATACTATGTTTTTTGCAAAAAATAAATTATTATGATTTTTATGATTATGTAAAGTCGTACCTAGACGACAGTAATATAATCTCCATCTTTTACGCTGGTAGCTATAGTAATGACGAGTAGTAAGTGCTAATGCACCTGGATCTACCCCTTCCAGAAACCTTGTGCTAATGCGTAAAGATATATATTAATTGGCGCCATGTGGTTCTGTTTTTAGAATTTAATGCCAAATATTTGGTTGGTGTCGGAAGACTGATAAAGGCAGGTGAATAAATTATGCAAACATGAAAGGTCCGAGTGGTTAGAGTACTCTAGGAAGACAATTTTGAATCGCGTTTATGTCAATGAGTATTTCCGATGTACAGGGGTACATCGTGTACAGCGACCTATGGTCCTTATAGAAAAACTTGTAGGATGGCGTGAAGATATATAAAAAGTAGTTGTAAATTTAGGCACTTCCTCCCATTAAGATTCCTGCAGGGTCGGCAACGCGCGAGTGATACCGCTGGTGTTGCAAGCGTCCATAGGCGGCGGTAACCACTTACCATCAGGCGGACCGCATGCTTATTTGCCACTCATGTGGAATAAAAACAAATTATAATTCAATATTATATCAAATATAGCCGTGGTGGCCGAGTGGTTCGAGCAGTTGCCTGCGACGCAAAGATCGCAAGTTTGAATCCCGACTGTACCGAGTTTTTCTGAACTTAAGTACAGTGATTAGTCACACCACGAGTTTTACGGTGAAGGAAAACATCGAGAGGAAACCTGCATACGTCTGAGAAGAAATTCAAAAGGCGTATGTATAGTCGTGCTTGAGTAACAGCGATAGACTCGCCATCTGTCACGTTGGCACCTAATATACCTCTGGCGGAAAGTGGGTGTGTGGGTATTACCCATACCCCTTCTGCCTACCCCTTCGGGGACTCTTGTGGGAAGGCGTGAGGATATATCATATAATTCAATAGAGATGTGATGCGTAGTGAAATGAAAAGGCAGGCAAAATGAAGAGTGGTCGTGCTGCGAAGTGGGTTTATTGCCATAACAGAGACACATTAATACATCAAACGGCCAGCCGGGCCGCCCACACTAACCGCATCGCTCATCGCACTTTGCATACTTACTCTAGTGCTGTTAATAACACCTATCGATAGAGTTATAGCATGCTCCAGCGTCAAATCATCTTGTTATGCGCCACTACCCATAGTCGAAAGTTATCAAATTCGTATTAATCATAGCAAAAGAACTCAACCCAGTACGTACGTAAAGTACTAACAGTCTGTCCGTGTACAGCCATTTCAAACCAATTACCAGGAATAAATAGAATCTCACTTGTGTATATATTTAGTATTGTTATACATATAAATGAAAATACATTTATTAATTTATTGAAATAAATAAATTAATTAATCTTACTAATATTATAAATCTGAAAGTTTGTAAGTTTGGATGTTTGCGGTTGTTTCACGGCCAAACGGCTGAACAGATTTGGCTGAAAGTTGAAATGGTGATAGCTTATACCTAGGAATAGGACATAGGCTACTTTTTTAAAATCCTGAAACATTCAAAGTTCTTATATTATAATGTATGATGCTCTTTCACGGCACAGCGGCTGAACCGATTCTAGCAGGAAAATTTCTAAAGCTACTTTTTCGAACTCCACGCGGGCGAAGCCGCGGGCATAAGCTAGTATTTTCTCATGGAAAATCTCTCATCCAGCTTCATCCGCATTCATCAGTGTCTTCATACGTCCATGTATTGTATGCATGTTATATGGTTATGCATTTTGTGATGTTAACATATGACAAAGGAATTCATTGACTCTGCAACAAATTGCGGGGATGCGCAAGTCTTTTTCTGTTTCAAAGTTTGAGTAATTTGTGGAATACCGATTATTTTTATAAATGATTTTGATGTTATTTAGGTACTGCAATATCGATACGATATGTATCGATATGTGAACACCAATGTCCGCACTTTGTGTGAAAGTGTTGTTACTACAACTCATTCAGGCTGCTGGCTTTTTGTTCTCATAAGCACTTCGCACGTACGCAAATTATTTGTTCGTAAAAAATAATGAACACACTCACAGCTAGTTATTTTTGAAGATTGGATTTACACTACATGTTATATTATACAATGGCAATAACTTAATAAAATTAATATTAAGTGCCAACAAGCTCTTATTTAACTTGCCCTATAAGCATGAAATGAATCATTGAGGTTTCCCATCTACAGTGCAGCATGGAGCTTATCAAGAAGGATGTCCAAAAAATTCTGCGATGTCCGGTAATGTCCGCGCCGGTAATCGCTTACCATTAAGAGGACCGCATGATAGTATAAAAGTTACATACATACATACATATCATCACGCCAAGTCCCTAACGGGGTAGGCTGGGAGTATAGAGCGCCAGTTCTCTCTAGACTTACATACCTCTTTCGCTTCGTCCACATTCATCAGTCTCTTCATACATGCTCGTCGGTTTCGAGTACTCTTAACGTTCCCGTCCTTCAGAGTCCGATCTATTTGATCCAGGTAGTTGGAACGTGGCCTTCCTCTGCCTCTTCTTGCACACATAGTATAAAAGTTTTTGTACTTAAAATCTTGAAATCGAAATTAGAACCAGTTACGTTCGATTGGACTGGGATTTGGTATGATTGCATCTGATGACAATGCAATAATACAATATTATGGAGCTGGTCTGTTGATAGAGTCTGATAGTGGCCTCACAAACTCCTAAACTAAACATGATCGTAAATCGATCGTACATCGATCTGGCAATCAGTGTGCTATCTTATACTGGCTATAGTTGTCTATCGTCTTATCATGAGGTGTTATGTAGCGGGCTCTTCCCACGGGGTCCCACTGCTATAGGAATGCGAGTAGTTGCCCGCAATTAGCCACACTGGACGCGTCATTGTGCCCGTGCCCAAATTGTAGCGACTAATGTTAAGGCGAACTTGCTTTACTTAAACAACACTAGCGGTCCGACCCGGCTTCGCACGGGTGGACATAAGCTTTTATAAAAGAAAATATAGCCTGTGTCACTCAAGGTGAATGTAGCTTCCCAATGGTGAAAGAATTTTTGAAATCGGCCGAGTAGTTTTTGCGTTTATTCATTATAAACATACACACATAAAAATACAAATCTTTCCTCTTTATAATATTAGTAAAGACAGGTCCGGATAAGATCAAACTAATACGGGATCAGAAGACATTCCAATTAGAAAGCTTGGTATGTTTATCAAAAGTACCCATATATGAAATAATTTTGAAGGGGAATTGGTTTTAAGTACTAATACTATAGATAATAAGTAATACTATCTATTCTCCACGGTTTCACCCGCATTTTAACATACATATATATGTAAAACTAAATGAAAAAGCTAGTCCTCATAATATTAACTATCTTTAGGTGAAAGTCTCGTTAAAATCTATTCAGTTGTTTTGGAGATTTGATGGAACAAACAGACAGGCAACATTTCATATTGTATCTTACTCTAGTACCGTCTATATTTTCATTAGCAGCCACGATAAAACTGTAATAAATTGTATTTTTTTGTATTATAGAAACACCTTACCTTTTATTATTTTTACCTTACCTTGAGCTTTTTAACTATTTCATTTAGTAACAATTATATGATTTAATAATTTGTTTTAATTTAAATTCCAAATTACTAGCCGTACGTTCGAGCACCACGTCCCCTTCCTAAAGCTTACAACTCCATGTACCATCAAGCATCTCCTCCGTACATTGCCTCCAATATGAGACCTTACGTAAATCTACAAATAATAATCGAAAGCTTCGCCTTAAGTCGGTTCCCATGCCGGCACGGATCAAAGCGCCGCGCGGTCGTAACACACGGCGGGAGAGAATATGTATGTGCACTTTAATTCACTTTGATCGTCACGTGAATTATGATGATTTTAATTTTCGGTGTGAGCTTGATAACGTACCAAAGTAATTGCCTAATAAGTATTTCTCAAGACATTGGTACATCTCGCTCAATCAAAGCGATTTGATTTAAAAAAAATTTTGTTACATCATTGTGTGTTGAACAGTGCACCAAATAATAAGTACCTTGGGACTTTTGACACAAATATACATACAAATTGACCTAGTCCCAAATTAAGCAAAGCCTGTGTTATTGTAACTAGACAACGAAATATTTACTTATATAGATAGATATATACATAAATACATAGGACATCCATGATTAAGGGATCCATTACTCGTGTTCATCACACAAATATCTGCCCTCGATTTGAAACCGCGACCTCTTGTTTCGCAGCCAGGAGCTCTAACCACAGACGGCCGTCGACTATTCGCTTCACCTACCCCTTCCGGGTCCCTTGTGGGAAGGCGTGATATATTATTATTAGGTATATTATTATTTTTCTACACTATTGTATTAGGTTAACCTGTAAGGATAGTTGTAAGCATAATAAATAAATAAATAAATAAATATTTATTTTAATGGGACATACATACATACATACATATCATCACGCCAAGTCCCTAACGGGGTAGGCAGAGAGTATAGAGCGCCAGTTCTCTCTAGACTTACATACCTCTTTCGCTTCGTCCACATTCATCAGTCTCTTCATGCATGCTCGTCGGTTTCGAGTACTCTTAACGTTCCCGTCCTTCAGAGTCCGATCTATTTGATCCGGGTAGTTGGAACGTGGCCTTCCTCTGCCTCTTCTTGCACACACTTTTGCTTTGTATATCTGTTTCGTCAATCTTTCTTCACTCATCCTTTCTATGTGTCCAAACCAACGTAACATGCCTTTCTTCATCTTTACAATCACGCCCTCATTCACGCCAGTTGATTTGCGAATCTCTTCATTGTGGATTCGATCTAATATCGTTACGCCGCACATTTTTCGAAGAGATCGCATCTCGACTGCATTCAAACTATTTTCATACTTCCTCTGACATACCCAGGATTCACTGCCATACAATAAGGTAGGTACCAATATCGCGTTGTGGACAGCAACTCGAGCATTCTTGCTCAGACTTTTACTGCCCATCAACGCCGACATGGCTCCATTCACCTTATTTCCGGCAGTTATCCTTCTTTCAATATCTTTTTCATACTTTCCATCTCGTGTAAACATGCTTCCAATTGGGAAAAGGTCCCATTTTAATGGGACCTTTTCCCAATTAAGGAATAGTTCAATTTATATCATAATAAAATGAATACAAACATGATTTCCAGTTGCGTTAAGTTGTGATCTTTCAAGAGCAAGTAGTTTATGAATGGTCGTCGGATGCGAGGCGGTGGGTGGCCTTGGCCAAATTATTCCAACTCGTTTCGAGCTCGTTAACACATCGAATTCAAGTATTATATCTTCTTGCATTTTAATGGACCATTTTACCAGCGGTTGCCTTTGACGGTCATACGGGGTGGGCTCGTAAACATCAATTATAGCTTTATACTCGACAATCTACGTTAAGCCACCAAAGAACTAATATAAGATTATATGAATGGTATAATCAATAGTTAGTCATCTCTGCGCAAACAAGTCTCAAAGTCGAGAAAGAATTGTGCTTTACTTTCGCTCTCTCTCCCTCTCTCTACCTACGCCGAGGAGTCGGCGTCTTGATGTGGTTTGGTGAATAAACACCCTATTTTCGCCTGAGATATATTTAGGTGTCAACATGAAAAATAGTGAGTTCGACGCTGTTTCTAAAGCACGACTATACACACGTCTTTGAATTTCTTCTCAAACATATGCAGGCTTCCTCTCGATTTTTTACCTAAACTGTAAAACACGTGGTGTGATTAATCTACTAATCTACACTAATATTATAAAGAGGAAAGATTTGTATGTAAGTATGTTTGTAAGGAATTGGCTCAATAAGCACCCGACCGATTTTAAAAATTCTTTCACCATTTGAATGGGACATTATCGCTGATCATTATAGTAAATGTTTAAAAAATAGATGTCCACCCGTGCGAAGCCGGGTCGGGCCGCTAGTATGAAATAAATGCTTGACTAAACAGGCGTACACCGACACAGTACTTAACCAGTAACTTGTTATTCTGGTTTGTATTATTTGGTAGTGTTGCGACGAAATTAACAGGTGCGGTGTAGTAATGTATCGATTAGAATCGAATAGTCTTAAAGTATCGATTGTAGGTCAGAAATGTGTATCTCGTTAATTGTTGTTTACGTGTTTTGTTATCTTTTTATAGATCCGAAATTGTGGTCGATTGTACGACCTCCGAAAGCCTACATTGTATGAATGACCTGAAAAATCAGAAAATAAATTATGTAACTTGTGATCAACGACGTTTGACTCACAATTTTATAATTGACATCTGTTTTCGTTTACATTCTTTTACGATTACGTAATAAATAATTATTCTTGTAAAATTAATGTAGTCGAAAACAACAAAAATAAAAAAAAAACATTTTCCAACATGTTGCCTTATAGTATTCTATCGCTGCATATTCCCTTATTTTTTTATACCACTAATGTGGCAAACAAGCTCGAAGCCCGCCTGATGGTAAGCGGTTGCCGCCGCCTACGCTTGCAACACCAATGGTATCACCTGCAGGAATCTTTTCACACCCTTCTTGAAGAACTCAATCTCAACGGGGAGTACATTCTACACCCTGAGCGTTCGCAGGAAGAAACTCCTTTGAAACCGCGCACTGCGAGACCTTTGTGGTCCAATTTCTCGTCGATGGCAAGTGAGGTAGTAGAAGCGTGGGCGCCATATCAAATAATTCTTCAGACTACTCTCCGATATAAAAGCGGTAGAACACACACAGGGAGGCAAAGTGTCTCCTCAGTAACCGGTCAATGGCGAGACCTAGGCCTCCAGCCAGGCACTTTAGTACTAAGCAACACAGCTAAGGGCACCCCCTGTGGGGTACGAACCTCGGCTTAGGGCGTTGCTGGATCGCGAGCAAGGGAGCTGGGCTGGACTGGTCATTTTATTTAAATATTATTTGGGATATTTTTTTACTGTTGGTAACATATTAATGTCAACACGACGGCCCCTCACGCGGTAAGCAGAGAGAGAAGTAAAATTTTCCACTAATAAAATATACCTAAATATAATTAAGGACCTTTCAGACCTAGTTTAGTAAAACATATTGGTACAGGCGGGAGCCGAGCTTTTGTTCGAAGCATTCGGCCATCGCGGGTAATAACAACTAGTAATTATAGAATACCTGTACTTCCTGACTCACAAGCGAAGACTTGCATATACAGACGACGCTTTATCTAACCAATACATAAAAGTAAAACCAAGCAGAGAGTGCCTCTAGAAAGTACGCTATTAACATCCTCATGCTAAAACGTACATAAAATAGTATAAATAATAGAAGCAAGCGATAAAAAAATTACTCAACAGCAATTTGCCGCATCTCAATCAACTTGTTGTAAAAGCACCTTACGTACAGCATAGCATGCATATTACGCGTGCAAGGTGGAAAGCATCGATATTACATCACACATAAATCCAATTTTAATAATTCTGCGAAAATGCACGGTGCTCACATTAACTGGGCAGTTTTTGAGCGAAGAAAGCGTGCCTCTCGGCATCTTATGTAACTTGCATCTGTGAATGAATGGAAACAAAAGAAACCTTAACGTATTTTTTGCAGCATGAGCTGATCTCGGGTAGGCTTTGAAGGCTCTCAGACATATACTTACTCATTTAAAATGTCGCAGCTGTGGGATATAGATCCGACAATTGCCTAAGGAAAAACTTAAACTTTATTCTTTCTATGCATCTCAGTCGATGTGCACGTGTGCAACATTTAATCGTACTTATTATATCCTCACGCCTTCTAACAAGGGTCCCCCAAGCCAAGGGGTAGGCAGAGGTGTATAGGTAGTACCCGCATACCCACATTCTGACACAGATCTTGCCAAGAGAGTATCTTTGAATTTTCTTCTTATACGCATGCAGGCTGCCTCGGTGTTTTCCTTCACAGTTAGGTTAGTGATGTAACTAATCGTAATCGGACTTAATGAAATACATTTTCGAAGAAAGCCTTACTATTATCATATGACCGCCAGAGGAAGCGAAGAACGTATCTAATTATTTATGTTTATTTTTGCGTTATACTTCAGAAAATTCTAATGGATATGATACAGATTTTCGTTGTACACATTCGTTATATTAAAATTCCTTAGTGGACATAACACAAAACCAGCCAGAATTACTGAGATATTTGTATAAAAAACTGTATAAATATTAATTTGTCATTATCATTATAAAATAGTTGTGAAATGAGTATGCAAATACCTGCACAGTAATTTTCCCTTCCCATAGCCTCCACAGTACATCTTTGTCCTGGCAAATGCCAGTGTTGCAATCAATCCCCTTACTATATGAAGCGACGAGGTCATAAAACAATCAAACAACGAGACATAATTATTCACGTGCTTCGTGAAATCAAGAATCCAGTGTCCCAGTAGCCATCAACGGCGCAACTTAACAAAGTGATCCTTTAATATGCTTTTAACATCTTTTTTCAAAGGGAAAATGTTTGCAATTGTTTTTTACGTACGTCGGGACAATAATATTGTAAATCTGGCCTCATTTAAGTATCATTAACTGTGTTTACTCTATTTTTAGTTGGCTCTGCACTCTGTGAGCGCTTCATAAACACTTGTTAACATGTCGTCCGGGATTATACGCTGTAATTACGGGGTTTTGTTTTCATACGTTATTATGATAGCGGTGACTTGATCTGGACTATCGCTGCGGGGGACTTGTAAAGTGGGAAAAAAGGCACAGGTTAATTTCAGCTCGTTCTTTAAATAATTCTGGTATGTGGTATACCTTGTGGGCTACTATGCCATACCTTTTAGTAAGAGAGAGGTTTACCATATATTTTTCTCATTACAATATTTATTTTTCCCCACACCTGCCTACAAGGGTTCCCGCGGGGTAGGCAGAGGTGTGTCGGTAGCACCCACACACCCACTTTCCGCCAGAAATATTTAAGGTGCCGACGTGACAGATTCCATCGCCGTTACACAAGCACGACTATACATAATAATATCCTCACGCCTTCCCATAAAGGTCCCCGAAGGGGTAAGCAGAGGTGTATAGGTAATACCCACACAACCGCTTTCCGCCAGAGATATATTAATTGCCAACTATACATACGCCTTTCAATTACTTATCAGACGTATGCAGGATACCTCTCGATGTTTTCCTTCACCGTAAAGCTCGTGGTGTAGCTAATCACTGTACTTAAGTTCAGAAATACTCATTGGTACAGTCGGGTTTCGAACTTGCGATCTTTGTGTCGGAGGCAACTACTCGAACAACTCGGCCACCACGGCATAATATTAATTAGCTTACTATACATATATACAAAACAATGATATATAATAAGCTTACTATACATATATACAAAACAATGATATATAATAAGCTTGTCTCCTTTAATGTGGCCACGTATATTTCAACATTGCAAAATTCAATGCGCAAAGCCTTTCGGAAATTGGTGGTCTTAGGCGTGGCTCGACCAAACCTTAGGTTCTATTAATTTTTTCATTAGCAATATCTATAATATATTCTCACGCCTTCCCACAAGGGTCCCCGAAGGGGTAGGCAGAGGTGTATAGGCAATACCCACACACCCACTTTCCGCCAGAGGTATATTAGGTGCCAACGTGACAGATGGCGAGTCCATCGCCGTTACTCGAGCACGACTATACATACGCCTTTGAATTTCTTCTCAGACGTATGCAGGTTTCCTCTCGATGTTTTCCTTCACCGTAAAGCTCGTGGTGTGACTAATCTAAGCAATATCTGGGCTACAAATATGGTGAGATATGCAAAAATAGTTCCACACAGAATTAATACCTTCACTTGAAGGTGATTGAATATTAATTTAGCGTGGTGCGCCTCCGAGGCATACTTTGATTAGCCAATTCATAGTGGGCAGTAGTGGCAGTACTCTATTTTATGATCAAATTTAAAGTTTGATTATTATTCATTAGTATTTCGTGTATATTTGAATTGTTGTTGTGTTATAATGAAATATGAATTACTAGCTATTTCACGCGGTTTCAATTGTCTATATTTTTATTTATTTGGTAGACTATGTTTATCAAATAAAACATTGGTATGCTATGTGATAACCCAGCTAATAATGCATCTTTCTAGAGTTACGCCTTCCCACAAGGGTCCCCGAAGGGGTAGGCAGAGGGGTATGGGTAATACCCACACACCCACTTTCCGCCAGAGGTATATTAGGTGCCAACGTGACAGATGGCGAGTCCATCGCCGTTACTCAAGCACGACTGACTATACAAACGTCTTTGAATTTCTTGTCAGACGTATGCAGGTTTCCTCTCGATGTTTTCCTTCACCGTAATATGAACCAATTCATATATATATACTTATCTAGCATTCCACTGAGGACGTAGACACTTAAGCGATTTCTTGGTAGTCTTTACCTACACAGTAAGTCAGCACATTAGGAACTTAACTCTCTAACATTTTTTCATTCCGTATCTGTTAGTAATCCATATAAAAAAGCAAAAACAAATACAAATTGACTGCGTGGCTTAAAGAAGAATAAATTAGAGACGACTTTTCTTTATTAGTCACTGAAAATAAGGTGTCATTTAAACTATGTGCCTTATTAACACAACAATTTATCAGGGCATCAAAACACTGATATTCAAACGTCTTGTAAATGCGCCATATTGATGACTTATCCCCACATGTTGATGCAGGTGCACACGACCAAGGCAAGGTCGCTCGGTGTTCGCCCGACAGTTTCCCACATAACAAAGTGAGTTTAGTAATGCCGCGGAACAATACTCCGTGGGCTGGCACCAACCTCTGACATTAGCCGAGCCTTACCGGCCGGACTAGACATGACCATTGTTCTATTGCACGATATAAGAAGATACAACATTAGATTTCTAGAAGTTATAGGGCGTTGTAAATATATCCTCATGACGATACAATAAAACAATATGCTCCAAACTTAACAGAAGACAACATTATTAATGCCATTTAATAACACTTCTCATCAGAGATATCGATACACCTTGCAAGATTATGTTTTGGAAGGATATGTCAAATGTCGTTATATAGTTTAGACTCACTCCGAAGCATGGTTTTGTGGGTATTTTCAGAAACTAAATAAAATACCTGGGACAATTGCACACAAATTGACCTAGTCACAAAGTAAGCAAAGCTTGTGTTGTGGTAACTAGACAGCGATATATTTACTTATATAGATAGATATATACTTAAATACATAGGACATCCAAGACTAAGGTACAAATATTCGTGTCCATCACACAAATATCTGCCCTCAGCGGGATTCGAACCCGCGACCTCAAGTTTCGCAGTCAGGAGCTCTAACCACTAGACCAGACGGTCGTCAACTAATCGTAAAAAATAAAACTATCAATAAGATGATAAAATACAAGTGCAGCAATACTCTCTTTTCGTCTGAGATATATTAACATATCAAAGTGTTAGAAGGTAAGTCCATCGCCGTTTCTCAAGTATATACATACATAGGAACATCATTGAATTTCCTCTTCTTTGAGAAGAAATTCAAAGGCGTATGTTTAGTCATGCTTGAGTCGCAATCTGTCACGTTGGCACATAAAAATATATCGCAGGCGGAAAGACGTACTACCCGAAACCTCTGCCTACTCCTTCGGGAACCCTTGTGGGAAGGCGTGAAGGCGCATTATATATATATTATAAATTTTATATCTAGGTTTAATAGCATAATTAAAAGTCTTCGTACTTCATTATTTTGTTCCCTTCATTCTCATAGAATGCCTCAGGTCACAAGAAGGTGGTAACATATTTTGTCCGAAAAGTCACTCATTGCGATACAGCGTGGCAATGCCGCCGTCCTTTTTGTACCTTCCGGCGGGGCAACGATTAAGTACAAGTATTTTATTAATTACTAGATGTACCTCGCGGTTTCACTCGCGTAAAATGTATTTCATAGGTAAATATTCTTCTGAAATAGAACCATATGATTGTGTTAATCTATATCTGTGCTCATTCAAATTTTAAATCCGTTCAGTGGTTTTTGCGAGTAAGAGAAAACGCACTTGTAGTATTTGTTCATTAAATACTTGTAATATTTTTGAATAAGTATTATTAAAGTAAATACTTTTTAGAAGCGTATGGTCTGCCTAGTAATCATACATACTATATCAATACGTCTAGTCCCTCGTGGGGTACTCGGATAGAGCAAAGCACCAGTTTTCTCTAGCCGTTCAAACCTCTGTCCAAATAAATAATTCACAATAGTTCACTCGCAAAAACTTTTTTTTTATTGCTAAAAGTATATATATGTGGTGTGACTAATCACTGTAGGTACTTAAGTTGAGAAAAACTCATTGGTACAGTCGGGATTCGAACTTGCGATCTTTGTGTCGCAGGCAACAAATCGAAC
This sequence comes from Drepana arcuata, assembly GCA_016069955.1. NCBI lineage: Eukaryota > Metazoa > Arthropoda > Insecta > Lepidoptera > Drepanidae > Drepana > Drepana arcuata. The sequence continues at coordinate 13,719 of JACCPG010001579.1, forward strand.
CACACGGCCACCACGGCTTCTATAAAAATGTTTATTATAGGATAAAAATATAAATGAAGTGTGTTCCACTCGTAAGGAATTAATTTACTTAGGTATTGCCTTAAGGTGTAGCTGGCAATATTTAACCAATTCGCGTATAAAGTCGTGGGCGTAACAAAATATTGTCCTAGAAGTTTTTATGACAACTTAATCGTAACGCTACGTGATCGCATAAATCCTATTAAAGATAATGTCACGGCCGACACGACACCAGCAGGCGAGCTCGCATTCTTTACACGCCTAATAAACTCTATTCTACTAAAATATGCATCTTAAATTGTCAGTTAGCGTTTTGTTTATTATATTATATATACCGACGAGCATGTATGAAGAGGCTGATGAATGTGGACGAAGCGAAAGAGGTATGTAAGTCTAGAGAGAACTGGCGCTCTATACTCTCTGCCTACCCCGTTAGGGACTTGGCGTGATGATATGTATGTATATATATACCTACTTCTCATCTGAAAAATCGAAACACCTTCCATGTTAATGTTTTGTAAAATGAGGTATAAAGAAGTATGTAAGGATCGTAGCAAGTGGAAACAAGTGGTCTCTGCCTACCCCTACGGGAAAGAGGCGTGATTATATGTATGTATGTATGTAGGTATATTATTCACTATTAAACGACATTTGACATATATTCCTAAATATACACCTTTTTCTGATAATCCTTGTAAGGTGTGGTGACAAAACATAAACTTGCAAGGTGTTTGGATTTTTCTAATGAGAAGTGTATATTTAATTTAATATAATCGTTTCCCCCTTTATTATCAGGCAACGAATCCTGGCCATGTCAGAAGAAGCATGCCAATTGTATAAATGCAGTTGAGATGTGTTCGATCCGAAAAATGTGCCACAGAAGGATATTAGACCAAATCCGCAATGTAGAGTTTCGCAAAGCAACTGGCGTGAAGGAGAGCGTCATTGTAAAATCGTAGAAACGTAAAGAACAAAATAGTATATAGATAGTACGAAAAGATCAAAGACACCGCATCTGTCTCCGTTCCACCCCTTGAAATGGCCTTCAGGACAAGATCAAGCGTGGCTCATGACGACGTGCATGACTCATGGTTACGTCACCTGTCAAGGACCTATTTTCTAAATAAGGGAAGCTATGCACAGCAGGGGCGCGTGGGATTGGTGTAGCGAAGCGATTTGCACCAATATTGTAACTAAACTTTGATCTCCATATACACTAGGGTCACCGAAGGGTAGGCAGAGGTATACCCATACACCCACTTTCCACTGGAGATATATTTTAGGTGCCAACGTGACAGATAGCGAGTCCATCGCCGTTACTCAAGCACGACTATACATACGCCTTTGAATTGCTTCTCAGACGTACGCAGGTTTCCTCTCCATGTTTTCCTTCACCGTAAAGCTCGTGGTGCGACTGATCACTGTACTTGAGTTCAGAAAAACTCATTGGTACAGTCGGGATTCGAACTTGCGATCTTTGTGTCGCAGACAACTGCTCGAACCACTCGGCCACCACCGCTGTCATCGTGCATTATTAGTTATCAAGTCTTCGTTTATATTAAGGCCTGAATATATTATAATATTATATTTTTCCTTTAAATTGTGATACCTGTATGACTTCTCGAGTATTTAAATTCAGTGCGACGCTATTCAAGCTACAAACGAAAGTACACAATTTATTTCCCAATCATAATTATTACTGAGATGAAGAATTTGATTGCTTCATTGCTAGGATTACTCACGAGAATTAATTATAGATTGATTTATTTAAGCTTGTTATTAACTATTTCTTTGTTTGTTGCAGGTGAGTGGCTTCTTTGTATGTAAGTATTATGTTAAACATATTTAAAGAATCTTTCACGTAGAATTAATCGTATTGCATTACGTAAAACGAGACGACTGGACCATGCCCAGTGCTTAAGGGGAGGGGTTAGAAAAATCATCGATACATGTCTTTTTTTTTTATACAACAAGAGTGGCAAACAAGCATACGGCCCATCTGATGGGAATCGGTTACCGCAGCCTATTTACGCTCACGATACCGAAGTATCACTTGCGTGTTGCCACTCTGTGTTCGGAGAGTTATAGTGTGTTGGCAGCATAATGGGTTTAATCCCTCTGCTTCCAACACAGTGTAACAATCCTCCCCCCTCCCCAAGGAGCTCATTACTGGAAACCTTATTCACCGCGTAGGAACACAACACAAAAAATTGTGTTATTTGGCTACGGACTTCTATAAGGTGGAGGTCCTGCCCCAGTCGGGCAGCTCCGAATTCGAACGGGGAACCCGTTATGCCCTACTTCTCTTATATAATATAATATGTCGATAAAACATTCTTGAATTATGACTATAGTATCAATTTATGGTATGACCTATGTTTTTTTATGAAACGTTTCTATTTTCCAATGTGATTGTTGTGTTTGGGGTTCTGTTTAGATCCAACTAGTGGACCCAAAAATGACAATTATATAATGTGTGATTTATTGTACATTGTACATAAAATATATGTAAAATTGCCACTGGCGTAAACATGCAATGCAAATGGATGATCCACTTCAAGCACTTTTATTTAATCGTGTAGATCGAATCGTGTAATCTGCAAATCTAAAAATAAAAAGATCTGAGACACTGAAATTTATTGTACCTAAGCCTTGCAAGAAGAGTCTATAGCAAAATGCTTTTGTCTAAACAAGGGATACTCCATCCCTCCCTACTCCCCACATATGGTATGTAGAAAGCCACCTGCATAGTCTTAATGGTCAGAAAGGCTCATTGGACATCAAAAGTATGTGCTTTGATGCTAGAAATATATCTCCTGTTTCTCCTTTTATAGATAGTGCCATCCACGAAGATGCGCCCCATTATTATTTGTCATAGTTTATAATGTAATTGTGCAACTTTCCATTAATGTTTGAGTATTATCTGTACACACTGATTGACTATGAGTGCACACGCACACTAATAAGGCGGGTCATAATCCCCGAACCCCGCGATCCCCTCGACTAGAAGGATGGGGTTGCGTCTTCGTATATGGCACTATCTATATATTGTACTTTATTTATACATAAATATCATCACGCCGAGTCCCTAACGGGGTAGGCAGAGACTATAGAGCGCAAATTCTCTACCTACACTTACATACCTTTTTCTCTTCGTCCACATGCACCAGTCTTTATTTACTGATGATATTTTATCTAAAACCAATATTTAGTCCACATAAATCAGACTCAGCTCTGTTTACTAAGCTCGTTCCCCAATTATAAAACAAATTAAAATAGCCCGTTAATGCTTTCATTACAACATAAGCCATTATGTAGTCTGTCCATAACTAATGTATCGATCACTGATTATTAGTGGCTAGCTTTGTTTCAACTGTCCGTCTGTCCGTCCGTCCGTGCGTGTCCGCTGGCAATACAATTGAAAAACTATTCAATATCTCGCTTTTGACATAACTACATTATAAGCGTTACGCAAAGATGTTCGCCCTCCGTCACATTTTAGTTATATTTTATATATAGCTTTTTGTAATTAATTCTTTCATTAACAATCAATGGATCTTTAATAAGCTTTTTCTAATCTTAGATCATCCATATTTCTTCATCTAAGCATGTGGACACAGCTATAAATAATCTGGTCGTCTCACCTTGTGGATTTCAATCAAATGTTTCTTAAACTGCCTTGATTGGATGGATGAACCCCAAAGTCAGTTCGAGTGCTCGGAGTGTATATAGCGTTTCGAGTCTGTCAGCCTACTTCTACTATTCTATAAAGGACTATTTTAATGATAGCTATAAAACCTAGAGCCGTGGTGGCCGAGTGGTTCGAGCAGTTGCCTGCGACGCAAAGGTCGCAAGTTCGAATCCCGACTGTACCAATGAGTTTTTCTAAAACTTAAGTACTAAGTTTACTAGTACTAAGTATTAGTCACACTACGAGCTTTACGGTGAAGGAAAACATCGAGAGGAAACCTGCATACGTCTGAGAAGAAAATTCAAAAGGTGTATGTATAGTCGTGCTTGAGTAACGGCGATGGACTCGCCATCTGTCACGTTGGCACCTAATATACCTCTGGCGTAAAGTGGGTGTGTAGGTATTACCTATACACCTCTGCCTACCCCTTCGGGGACCCTTGTGGGAAGGCGTGAGGATATATTATATTATTATTAGCTATAAAACCCCACATAATGTAGCCTTTGAAGATCATGTCTTTTGTTCTGAAACTTAGAAAGTTCTCAAATCAAAATGTTTATATAAACTAATTAATATACTTTAAAGTTGTTACTACAGATTAAGTGAAAACTACATTTCCTTTCAATTCCCATTAAATGAAGGAAACTAACGTTTAAATAGCGGACGGATGGGAAAGCGAATTGTCTCCACGTTTGGCGACCAGAATTTGTACAGAACATAGATGGAGCTTCATGCAACGTGATAATTAATAACGTGTGTAGTTATAACTTTCACTTGCTTTTATATACATTATTTCTACATCTTTAAGCTCACTCAAGGGATCTCGAAGAAGTAGGCAGAATTCAACCAACCCCTTTGAATAAATACATCTAGGTACCCATGTCAGGTACTCAATACTATTCGAGACCAGTGCCGTATGTCGGCCATCTTTAATAAGGAGGGTGTGAAGGAAAAAAACAAAGGTTTGGTTAAATATTGAGAGTGATGTGCCAATATTTACCTTGAAGCATAAGATCAACGGTGTTAATGTATTCCTGTTTGTGGCAAATATAGGTGCGCACGCGCCGTGGTGAGTGCACGCGAGCTGTATGTGTCACTGTGTCACGACAAGGTCATGGATCTTGTTCTCTCATATCTTCAAAATCAAAATCAAAATCAAAATCTTTTTATTTCACATAGGCCCAGGTGGGCACTTATAAAACGTCGAAAAAAAGAGCACGGTTCGGGTTGGTCGCTTCCATGGAGAAGAACCGGCAAGAAACTCCATGGTTACTCTTTTCAAACCATTAGGCATATACAACAATAATATTTTTTCGTTACAGCAATAGTACCCAAGTATGGGGGAACAACGTAGGCCCGACAATAGGTCGCTGCTTACTATGCAAAGCATACATAAAACAAGATAATTATAACAATGTTAGCAAGATCTAAGAATCTACAAAGCCTACAATGTTCTCACATTCACAAATTGGACAAATTAAACAAGTGACACAAATATTGTCATCAGTACTGTAACTAATTCTGGTCAAGATATTGAATAAATTAAAATAAAAAAAAGTAAAATTATTATTGTAAAAAAAACCCCGAAATGAGAAAAGAAAAGATTCAGAATAGTTAGAGACATCCACAAATTTGTGCCGTTTATGAGCTACCAAGGAAGCCGCATGCGCAGAAGGAACTAGAGCCAGACTTCCTTATCTTCAACGTAGTCCTTGATTTTATAATATGCTTTTTTAATCAGAACACGTTTGATAACGTTTTTGAACTTTACATCGGTCAGTTCTATAACTGACTTTGGCAGCTTGTTGTAAAAGCGTATACTATTTATAATAAAAGACTTGCTCGTTTTTGTTAATCTATATTTCTGGATTACAATTTCATGTTTACTGCGGGTATTTTTATTATGGCAGTCGCTTTTAATTTTGTAAATCCCTCGATTTTTGCGGACATATAAAATACATTCAAAGATATAGGGTGAAGGCAAAGTTAGTATGTCGATCTCTTTAAATTTCTCTCTGAGAGACTCGCGAGGACCCATGCCATAGATCGCGCGGACCGCCCTCTTTTGTAGAATGAAAATTGAGTCAACGTCCGCCGCTGATCCCCACAGCAGAATGCCATAGGACATAATACTGTGAAAATAAGCATAGTATACTAGCCTAGCTGTGGCTACATCAGTTAAATGCTTTATTTTCCGTACTGCATACGCAGCTGAACTTAACCGACCGGAAAGTGTTCTAATGTGCGGGCCCCACTGCAATTTTGAATCGATGGTAATTCCTAGGAATACATTTTCCGCTATAGCATCAAGTTTGTTGCCGTCAAGATTTAAATTCAGATCCCGTTGTGTTACATTTGGTAAAGAGAACTTAAGACATTTCGTTTTGTTTGGATTCAGTAAAAGATTATTAGCTGCGAACCATTTCGAGAGAACGGTTAAACTTTCATTAACATGCAAGACATTTGTATTTTTCCTATCTATTTTAAAAATTAGCGATGTGTCATCAGCAAAGAGAATAATATCCGATAACTTGGCCATCATATAGGGGAGATCATTGATATAAACAAGAAATAGAAAAGGACCGAGAATTGAACCTTGGGGTACGCCCATCTTGACTAAGGACCCGGAGGACGTCGCCCCATTTACATTAACTTTTTGCTGTCTGTTTGATAAATATGAGAGAACAAGATCAGCAGCGAGTCCACGAATTCCGTAGTGGTGTAATTTACATATCAGTGTGTTGTGGTCGACGCAATCGAACGCTTTCGAGCGATCACAGAATATGCCAATGGCATCCTGGGACTTCTCCCAGGATTCCAGAATGTGAGTGACGAGTTTTACTCCCGCATCCGTTGTCGACCTACGCTTCGTGAAACCAAACTGTTGACTATGCAGAATGCCGTTTGAGTTGAAATGATATGACATCTGGTCCAACATGATATTTTCATAGATTTTACTCAATGCGGGAAGCACAGATATAGGTCTATAACTAGAGCGATCATTCTTACAACCCGATTTAAAAATTGGTACTACTTTACTATGTTTCATTAGATCAGGAAACTCGCCACTGTCTAAGCATTGATTGAATATGTCTGCTAGGACAGGAGCGATTGATTCAATGATATCTCCAAGAACCTTAACGGATATTCCCCATAAGTCTTCAGTATTTTTTATATTGAGACTTTTAAACGCGGATTTAATTGTACTTGTACTTATTGTTTTAAATTTGAAGTCTTGTATGTCCTCAGTAAAGTTTTCTTTTAAAAGAGCTTCAGCTAATATCGAAGAAGAGGGGAGAGATTTTGTAACTTCCACTGGAATATTCGTGAAGTAATTTTCTAGTGTCTCCGCCACTTCTTGTTTATCAGAAATGGTCCGATTATCTATTTTCAACGACAATTCATTCTGATCTTGTTTTTGTGTCTTTCCAGTTTCTCTGTTAATAACCTGCCACACAGTTTTTATTTTATTATTAGAAATACCTATTTTATTAGTTATTAATAGTGATTTTGCTTGAGCGCAGACACTTTTGAATATTTTTGAATAGTTTCTAACATAATTATGGAAAGCTGGATCTGTAGTTAGAGATTTTTCATAATATAAATTGTATAAATTATCTCTGCTCTTTTCTTATTCCCGCAGTGGCCCATGCACTAAATTTTGATTTAGAATTTACTTTAACTGTTTTCAAAGGACATATTTTATTGAATTCCTGGCAGACTTTAGAAAATAATGTGCCGTAGTTAATATTGGGGTCCTTTGAATCAAAACTAGTGTTTGATAGGTTGTTTACAACATTATCATTAAATGATTTTAATTTATTTTTCGTAAGAGGTCTAATTTGAACAGTTTTAGCAAAGTCTATCTTTTTGCCTAGATCAAAAGATACAAGTTGACCAGTATGGTCTGACCTAATGCCACTAATTAAGGACGAGTTTTTAACGTTACAATTAGTAAATACATTATCTATGCATGAAGATGATGTTGCTGTTATTCTAGTTGCTTCATTAAATATATATTTTAAATTGAATGATTTAAGCAATGAGATAAGCTTACATTTTTCGGGTGAATTAACTAATAAATCAATGTTGAAGTCACCACAAACAAAAACTAATTTGTTATCTCTAAAAAGTTTGCTTAATATTTCTTCCATTGTAATTAAGAACAACTGCAAGTTTGAAGCTGGTGGTCTATAGACACATAAGAAAGTATGCCCCTCAACCTCTGCACATGCTACCTCACATAAGCGATCAATAGAGTAAGCAGTGATATCCTTTCTTTCCTTATATTTGAGACAGCTATTACAAAGTATCAAGGTACCACCACCCACTGTGGATCTATTGAACGCGCTGGCAACTGAAAAATTATGTACATTAAACAACATCCTATCTGGTTTTAACCAAGTTTCACTAAAACATAAAATATCCATGTGGTATCTATCTACTAACATTTCCACGTCTAAAATTTTGCCGGAGAAGCGATTTATGTTCTGGTGATACAGTAAAATATTATTATCTGTCTTCTCTTTTGTCGGCTCTAAAAGTTTAAAGAATGTATAACAGTATTATCCGAGATACTAGATAATACTGATTCAACACTTAACCTAGTCTTAGTTAAATTTTCATTAACTACGTGTATATTGTAAGCTAACAATGTAGCCAGTAAATGTTGACTTTTTTTGGGAAGAAACATATCATCCCAGGTCAAAACAAAATCTCTAACAAAATTGTTAGTATCAAAAAACAATAAACGGTCACTTTGACGACAAGATAAAATATGCATCAAGTTATTTAGGCTAGAAATATAATCATTTTCTTGAGCAAGTAAATTGTTTGAATGTGGCAATGCACATAATATTAATTTGCCTAATCTTAACTTAAGTAGGGAATCAATACCATTAACTAAGTCCTTTTTAGATATACTAAGGCTATTTCCAATTAGTAGAATGACAATACTTTGCTCATTTAATTGAGTATGTTGAATTTTATTTACAATCTCATTAAAATGCAAGTTATGGTGGCAATGGTTGACTACTGTATGTTTGGAATGGTTATTCAACAATGAACCCAAACCTGTTCCTATTCTATCAGAATACACTAATATATTACTTTGGGTGGGGCTTAAAGTGGCTATAGTATGGTTTAAGATGGGTAAGGCGGCAGGGACATGCTGCGACATGAGAGGTGGCGGAGTGGCAGCACAACTGCAGGTGAGATTGTTGGTTAGTGATTCATACCTCTCTGCATTGTACTTCACCAGGTCCACCAACTCACAGGCCTCCCGCATGCGCTCACTCAACATTTGTTGACTACATTCATACTTAGAAAAGATATCTTTAAGTGTATTTTCCCTACTCAATAATTCCATTTCAAGGTTCTGAATGTCAACATGATACATTTGTGCACTTGTTTCTAACTTACTATTACATACATTTAATTGGTTTTTTAAATTTATAAATTCTCTCCTTAGGTTGACATTGTGTTTATAAACATTATGAGTTTTTAAAAGTTTCTTGTACTTCTTAATACTTTTGTTTAATTTAATATATTTCTTTACTTTATTATGGCTACTTAGAATTGGACATTTAGCTATGGTATCGTCCCCAGTTAAATCTATGGTAATGGTGGGCTGCTCACACTCCAGACTGGATACACCAATCAGCTCATTGAACAGGTTATTGGTGTTAGTAACCTCTTCGCTGGCTTTCAGGCAATTGTTGCAGGTAATGGTGTTGTGTGCCTTGCACAATTCCGCTTCTAATTCAGATATCCGTTTCAGTGCCTGGTCATGAGTGTCATGGCATTGCTGGGAATCTGACATTAGTTGACGAAGGTGATGATGCTGGTCCAGTATATCCATGTGTCGGGTGTGAAGTTCTGCTAGCTGGCTCTTTAATTGAGTGTTTTTGTTCACTATAGACTCAATTTCAACTTCACTTTCTTCTCGTTCCCGCAGCAGCTTGCTGCACTCATTTCTAGTTGAATCCAGCTCCCTCAGCACTGCTTTCAGTTTGTCATTCATGTCACGAACAGTGGCTGCACGGGTCATCATGTTACCTTTTTACTTCAAGCAACACCTAGAATGTGACAAGGAACAGCTGAGTATGTTAAGAGAATACTATGTTTATTGAAGTATTGAGAAAGTAGGAGATATAAAGGTCGAGAGAATAAAATATTTAAAGAAAAAACAAAAGAAAGTTGTAGAACAGATTATGATAAAAAATAAAAAAATAAAAAATTATGAGGGTATGAAACAAGAAAAAAAATTACATGAAAAAAAGCTAATTGATATAATATTCTCTAACATTATTTCAATTAACACTAAGGGATGGCTATTTTTACATTTATTTCGGTTGCTAAGATTAGTTGTAGGTATATACTACAAGGATTGGTAAGAATGAGTTTATGTGGAAACAAAGTCTATCAAGTACTTTACTTATGGACTAAGTAAGAAGTTGAGTTCTAAATTATAATGGGGCAAAGTTATTATGATACATATTATGTGTGGAGTGGGGTTTGTAGTAAATGTTTTGTCTGGGCAAGTGTTTACGTCCTCGATTTTGCTTCCACAAATTGTCAAGCAAATTGAGACACAAACGTAGCCGGTGAGTACTGGATGTCGCTCAGAGCCCTGAGCAGTCTGTGTGTGATGTATAGTGTATAAAATTATGCAACAACAATAAGTAAACAATCCAATTAAAACAGAATACTCCCCCGGTTCGTAGAATTCAAATCAACAGTTCAAAAGTTGACAGCCGGTAGATGACGTATTATTGAATTATCGATTTTTACAAGTTATCACAATATAAACAGGTCAAAAACACTTCACTGACACTTTATACTTTGAGTCTAATATAAATAATACATTTAAAACAAACTAAACACAATAAATCAATATTTTAAAGAATAAATTAACTACGAGGTCGTTTTTCACGACCAGTCGCCAGTGTTGCCAGTCTATTTTTTTTGTTACTGATCAGTGGAACAAAATCATAAGTCGAGTACATTTATTGTTCTATTAAATCTGTGATTCTCGGATGTTATTATCGAATAGAAGAGAATTAAGTATTTTTCTACACTTAATTTGTTAATTAAAGGATTTTTTTAAATGTATTTACGTCTTCGTAAAAACGTGCCCGACGGAGTAAGCAGGGGTTAGACAACATCCAATTCCAAATATCCAAAGTGTTGTATAGTCGTGCTTGAGTTACAGCGATGGACTCTCCATCTGTCACGTTGGCACCTAAAATATATCTCTGGTGG